>JAHDVE020001740.1:0-24435 GCA_022606495.2 Halesus radiatus | reverse complement strand
TTATAAATCCATAATTAAGTTAAATTATATTTTTTTAAAAACGATCAATAAAAAAAAATGTCAACTACATCTAGTCAATTTGATACGCTCACTGTCAAAATTCAAGCCAATTAAAAAAGATACGTAGGATATACAATTTGTCAGCCCTTAGCCAGGGTGACCCTCACCGGTCGGTACGCACGAATAGTTCCGTTAGACGAAAACAAGCATTACACCTTATATAACAAAATCAATAATATTCCCGGTCTGTGGACCTATATGATGGATGGCCCATACGCCAACATCGATTAATACAAACAAGACCTCAAAAAGAAGAACTAAACGTCAAACATTATTTATTATGTGATTGAAGATGTAAATAAACCTGGCGACGCTCTCGGAATGGTCAGCTTCGGGGATTTTGATGTGGTCAATAGAACAGTCAGACTAGGAATGGTACTCTTTTCACCTGACATGAAAAATTCGAAAATGTCAACAGATATGATGTACCTCTGCGCCAGATACGTTATGGATGATCTCAAGTATTTGAAGATGTACTCATACTGTAACCAGAAGAACATCGCATCCAATACGGCTTTTAGGCGTATAGGATTTAGACTTTAAGGGATCGATCGACAAGTGCTCATCACAAAAGGGCACACTTATGGGGGGTGTTACTATTCGCTTATTGACTTAGATTGGGCGTTGATGAGGCTATAATGTGAAAGATGGTTGGATCCCCAGAATTTTGATGAAAACGGGAAGATGTTAACTCGCTTAAGACGTTTAGATTAGTTGCAACAAATTCACAATTCAAAACTTTGAAAATATGTATTGTTTGGATGTTATTTTTTGTTGTTGCAGGTTTCCAAAGAAATATGAATCAAACAAAAATGTAATAGTTATTTATTGAATGAATTGTTTAACCAATATTTTCAAAAATTAATAAAATATTAGGTTTAAAAAAATATTTTAAATAATCTAATAAAACAGTATATATTTACAAAATATAAGTAATGTTTAATTATCAGTCTGATTTGTTGTTAATTATTGTATGAAGTAATAATTAATATTTCATAAATATTTAAAAAAGAATACTTTCTGTAAATTAAATCGAGAGGGGAAATGATACATTCAGAATCATCGAAAAATAACGATATAATAATTAACAAAAAATGGTTCATTTCTTCCAAAAACTAAAATATTTACGACCGATATGACTTCAGTCCCAAGGTATTACCAAAATATCACACACACCTTTATTAATTTGTTCTGTCTCTTCTACTTTAATCAATCTTCATAAATATCAACCTATCTATAATTGATTATGTGCAGGTGCTTGCGAAAGGAGGGTTTGGTAGCATCGTGATCGGGAAGGATAAACTTACAAACCATTATCGCGCTGTCAAAATGTTCTTGAAGTCGAAAATCAAATACCCACAGACGATCCTTTCGGAAATCAATATTCTACGAAGACTAGTACAAAAACAAAAAAACATAAATATCTAAAAAATGAACTTTTCTCTACTACCACAAATCCCCCAAATAATAATGTAAAAGTAACTATCAACCAATGTTTGTAAAAAGTATAGGATCATCCCAATATCATTAAGCTCTACGAAACCTATGAAGATTCAATGCAAATTTACATCGTGCTATAGTATTGTTTAAAAAAAATATATATTTTACTGGAAAAATTCAATATTTTACAGACTATGTTAAGGAGGAGATTTGTTTACCAAGATTTCGTCTGAAGGGTTCTGTTCAGAGCGAGATGTCAGGAATATGTTCCGAAGTATGGTTCAGTCAGTGGCCTACTGTCACGCCAACGGGATATGCCATAGGGACATAAAGCCGTAGAATTTTATGTTAGCAGATAAAAACAGTTCGTAATTGAAGTTAATAGACTTCGGCTTTGCAACCGAGAGCAAAGAAATGAAAAGTAGGGCGGGCACAGTAAAAATCTATTTTAATATGCATATATATGTTAAATTTTGTCTTGTAGATATATTACATATCACCTGAGATGTTAACTGGTAAATACTCCATCTTGACAGATGTCTGGTCTCTGGGAGTTGTCTTGTATGTTATGCTGTCTGGGATTCCTCCATTCAATGGCAATTCGGATTCAATAATCCGATCTAAAATTCAGCAGATGTCTTTTACCTTTAACAGTAGTTTATATCATTTTTTCAAAATTTATCTTTTTTTTTTTATTATTTATTAATGACGACCTCTAGTTCCACAGATGGAAAGGGTATCTAAGGAAGCAAAAGATCTCATCTCATTATGTTTATGCGCATAAAACAAGCGGATCCATACATCCGAAATATTGAAACACCCCTGGTTAACTCACTCCGATTCATCTATACACTCACCCGTGAGCATTGACCTACAGAATTTGACAAAGTTCAAGCACTGTTGCAAAATAAAACAGGCCGCTCTGACTTACATTGGGATGCAACTGTCCGAGAAACAGTTGAAGAACATGAATACTGAATTCAAAGCCATGGATACGAACGGAGACGGACTGCTTTCCCGTCAGTAAGTCTAGGAGTACGCTCGGAAGAACAATGTTCCGTAATAAACCAAGGTGATGCTATTGAGCCTTGATACCAATCAGGACGGAACCATCGAGTATTCCGAGTTTGTTGCTGGATTGATCGATAGTAAGAAACATATGGATTAAAGTAATCTGCAAGCCACTTTTCGAATGTTTGATAAAGACGGTGATGGGACGATAACTACAAATGAGTTGCAGAAGATATTGATGCATCGTAGTAATGAATCGCAACAGAATGACGAGATATGGAAAAATATGATACAAGAAGTCGACCGCGATGGCGACGGCAAGATCAGTTTTGAAGAGTTTAAAACAATGATGTTGGAAGATAAGGAAGGATCATGAAAAAAAAAGTGGTTTACTACATTATTATTTATTATGTTTAATTAAATAATATATACACTTGAACTAATAATGATTGCTGGTGGGTGTATGGATGATATATTTAGGTTTGTATTTATTTAAACTAAACAAATCAGAAGAAAAATTGAAAAAATGAAAATTGAAAATATACAATAGTATATTTTTAAAATTATTAATCTATCTCATTATTTGATCATCTTCTAAATTTATGACCAATTAACTGTGGGTGATTCGCTTTTCTCCTTCACATACATCAGGTATTTCACGCTAAAAAACGTATAGTATTCCCAGCCTCTCTTGCAGAGCTCCATCAAAAAGAGCAATCGTAGATTCTGAGGCAGGTAACCTTCGAATAAGTTATTATAGATTTGGCTGATAATCTCGTAGTCCACACTGACCTACAAGAAGCTGGCAAGGTTTTTGAGGACTCGTTTGCTGGTCTCCTCATTCCCATATCCCATATTCTTCAGCCAAAGATTGATGCAGTGCTTTAGACAGTCTCCTTCGATCCTCATCACTGAGCCTTGTTTGCTCTTCTTGAAGCTATTATGGCTAGTATTAATTTTAGAGAGATAGAGCTCCTCCATTTTGGAGTAAATGGAAACGTATTCCAGTTTTTACTGAACTGATCTAAACTTATTGTTCAACAGTTTGAAAAACAATATTTTGAGTTCCTACTCCCATTTCGAATGTATTGGCTCAAAAACATGACTGTTTTGGACTGGGGATTCGATGCTTTGTTCAGACTCGCATTCCTCGATGATTGTGGAAGTTGGCTTTTCCGAAATCTTGCTGCTGAACTGATAACTCTTGGTTTGCACAGAGATGTTTGTTGGCTCTTAATCATTCAACAGCTTTTTAAAACAACTAATTGAGGATTTCAGTTATTGGATTTGAGGCAAATTGCGAGTCTGCGAAGTTACTTTGAAATCATTGACTGGGTCCTCGTGAAAAGGCTTGCATCGAGGAGTTCTTTCAGTGAGGGGATATTAAATTATATTTTGATTCAAACGGCTACTTTTTAAATGTGCAGCCTCTTCAGTTAGGCGTTCCGAAAGCAATTCTGGTTTTTTCTTGGGAGTTAAAGTTTACATGTTGCTGACAGTTCTTGATTTGCGGTGGTAATGAAACTCCGAACGACTCTTGCTGTCTTCTGCCATTTTTTAAAAGTATATGTTTATTGTGTTTATGGGATTATTGATTTCTATTAAAGTTTATATGTTTAAATTATTTTGATTGTAATTATGTTTTTTTTGTGGATTTTCTATTTTGATAGCTTATGGAGTGTTATTTTAACCCGATTCTCACTAAATATGTATTCACACTTTTATGTGTAGGAAGTAATCTAATATATTAACCTTTTTATTGATAACAAGCAGAATAGAATATTCATGGTTTCATAGAGTTATAGTTATTTCTTGAGTTTTTTTTGAATATTTATTATTATATTATAAAAATAAAATAAAATCTAAAAACAATGAGCACAACAATTAAGTTCTCAGGATACTAACCACAGAATTATCCTCAAACCCAAACTTTACCTCCACCACCTCCTCCTTCTCTGCCGATAGTTCGAGGAAGGTTGAACGGAATGCATATGTATATGCCACCTACCAACTCAGTATACCCTAATATCCCAATAAAAAAAATAATGAAATTTAAATCGACATCCCTCGAATCATTTTTAAAATACACTCAGTCCAATCAAATATTAATATATAGATGCCAATCATATAATAACAATAATGCGAAGATGCCAGAAGTACGTTGAGAAGCAGGTTGTCAAGACTGAATTCTCATTTATCTATTGATTAAAAACCCAGGTTCAGTCAAATCAATAAGTATGTACCACCAGGTTTAGATCTTCAAGGATATCGATAATAAAATCCTCTTGAGTCGAGTTCCAGCAAGTGGAATGATTTCTTAGCATGTTGTGGGTTCGGACTTTGATTAGCCTATAGATTTTCATTTATAGTCAGCAAACTTTTAAGATAATAAAAAGTTTTTTTAGTAACACCTTTTTAACTCTCTCTCTCTCCATCTTTAATTTAATAGAATTTTGATAATTCCAAATTTCTAAAAACAAGTTATAAAAATATATTTTTACCAAATTTCCCATTTAAGTTTGATTATCAATTTTATATATTTTAGTTATATATTGTCAGTCTTATATTTAGAGTCAGATAACTATGTATTTATATATGGGTATAAAGCTATAAATATAATAAATTATTTGAATCATAAAAATTTAATTTTGAGATTTAAATCAAACGAAATTGTCGCAAATAATAGTTTGTGTGAAAACATTATTTAAAAATATCTTTTAAATTACATGATTTTTAAATCGGAAATACTTATATTAAATTTAACACCTAGCATCTTAAAACCAACAAAAAAAATAGATATTTTAAATAATAATATATATAATATTTTTTCATATTGGATTCCTAAAGAGTATTTTAAAAAACAGAAACAAAAAGAAAGGCAGACTATACATTTCAAACAAATGCAAGACCAAGTACCCAACTACTCGAGCTCAGCAGAGGAAGACGAGAAACCACAGCCTCGACAAGGCACCAACTCCGGACCGTTTGCACCTAAATATTAAACAAGTTTATAGTGGATATGTGGGAGCCAATCTCTCCGGCTGGAACGAAATGATGCTGAAGGAAGAAGTGAAGAGGGCTCTCAGGGAGTCAGGCTTCGAGCACCCAAGTGAGGTGCAACAGGCTGCCATCCCATACGCCCTTGACGGTATGGACCTGCTCTGTCAGGCCAAATCCGGCATGGGCAAGACCGCCGTCTTTGTGATTTCCATTCTGAATCAACTACGCGAATAGGAGAACGGAGAATTCTAAAGACATTGTTGCATCGTCACCTGCCATACCAGGGAACTTGCTCATCAAATCCTTAAAGATTTTAAAAGACTGGGTAATAAAAAATCAACAAATCTAAAACCTCAACAAATTTAACACTCGGATGTTCTCCTCTCCTTTTCAAAAAATAGGCAAATTTTTCAAAAAACCTGAACTGAGAATCGGATGTTACTATGGTGGCACCCCTGTGAGCAGCAACATCGAATAACTCAAACACAAGACCAACGCCCCACAAATTATCATCGCCACTCCTGGTCGGCTTTGTGATCTTGCCAAACACAATGCAATTGAACTCTCAAAGGTATAATACCTATTTTTTATAATTTCTTTATTATTTCTTAAATATATTTTTAGTGCAAATATTTTGTTGTGGACGAGTGTGATCAAGTGATGGGTACCCCCAAAATGCGGGCAGACATCCAGGAAGTCTTTATGAAGACTCCCCATTCCAAACAAGTCATGATGTTTAGTGCAACTATGCCAGAAGCCATCAGAGGAGGTATCGCAATTTTTTCGAATTTTTGAACTCTATTTGTTAAAACCTTTTTCTGTGTATACACACACACATCAGACTGTAAGAAATTTATGCAAAAGGAGGTTGAAATTTTTATTGACGAATCCAAGCTCGTTCTGCACGGACTTGTTCAATATTACATCTATATTCAAGAGGTATTGCCCATTATTTTACAGTTTCATTTATCCACCAACTCACATCCAGATTAAAAAATTTGAAAAACTCACCCACTTGTTGGATAATCTGGCCTTCAACCAGATCATTATTTTTGTGAACAAAGTGGATCGGGCAATGAAGCTAACTGAGCTTCTGAAGCAGAAGCTGTTCAACCCCATCTGCATCCACTCCAAACTCAAGATGGAAGATCGTATTCACAATTACGACATGTTTAAGTCCAATCAGTCCAGACTTCTGGTGGCTACTGACCTATTCGGTCGAGGGATGGACATCGAAAGAGTTAACTTGGTTATCAACTATGGTAGTTTTTCATTCTTAGTTATTTAATTGCCTAAAAATCTTGAATTGTGTTTTTATTAATAGACTTCCCTCAAGATCGTGAAGCATATCTGCACAGAGTGGGTCGTGCAGGCAGATTCGGAACCAAGGGACTGGCCATCAACTTTGTGAAGACTGACGAGGAAGACTTGGGCCCTGAGCAGAAGTCTGACAAACAGGTATTGATGGAGGTACAGGACGGCTTCAAGATCAAGATCAACGAGTTGCCCAAGGAGATCGATACCTCCTTGTATATGTGATGATAAACATTAGATATTTATATATCTTTATTTTTTAGCTAAATTTACCAAATAATACATTAACCCCACCATTATTGACGATAACTAATTTAATATAAGTTTAAGAATCATTCATATTCAATACTTTCATAAAATGTTTTCTGTTCAAAATTAAATTATGATCAAATGCTAAATATCATATTATCGATTCCTAATATAACAAGTCCAATATTTTTAAAGTCAAATTATAAATATATTCATTAAATTATTTCTTTTGTCTCGCAGAATTTTCACAAATCATGCGAGGTACGAATATGGGTTTTATACATTTCTTACCAAATTCGCCAAGCCCTCCTCTCCCATGATTCCCTGTCCTTTTCCTTTCCACCAGAACGACACGAACTATTTCACTAATTTCTTCATCTTCTTATACTCCAAGATCTCCTTCAATACCTCTTCCTTCCAGCCGTAAGGATAGTTCCCTGATGCGAGTAAAATTGCCATCAAATACGGGCAACGGCATTTATGATCTACTTTAGCCATCCATTCTTCTTGAGTCAAGGTCAACTCTTTGGGTGTCATGGTTTTCAATGTATTGGCAACACAAATGATATGATGAATAGTGAGATTCGAATCGGTGTCAAATACATCGGGAAGAATGACCTGGTTGGTGCTAAAACCTCTGCAAAATGTCATTATTTCCAGATACCGGAGCTTTCGTTTCACAGTCAGAATTGAGCTCGAGGGACCAAATGTTTCCAAACGCTTCTTGAGCTTCAGGAAGATGTTTTAAGGATAAAGAGATTCTCCCAGCCTTTCCACCACTTCATTTTCGATTGACTCGTCATCGTGCTTGGAGATCAAGTGATCGATAATGTCCGTGAGAATTTCATAGAAGAAATCATTGAATTGGAAGATGCTTAGGCTTTCTAGAATTTTGGCTGCTATTTTGGTATAGGTCTTCAAGTTTTGAGATTGAATCTATTTTTACTAATCGATTTTATCGGATATCTTTTTGAATATCTCTTGCATTTTTTAATTCATTTCAAATCCTGACTTGTTATTTATTTTGAAAAGTTTCTTTTTAGCTACCAATTCTTCAATAGGCTCCTTCACCCATTCCTTAAATATTTTCAGATTGAGTGGGACAATAAAACACTCCACAATCACAGTCACGATTCCTTATGCTACTTCCTCACTAGCCTCCTCAACTCCCCCAAGTATCCATTCGATCCCTTCAATGGATTCGGACTTGGCCCATCTGCCTTGTCCCGTTACATAAACTCTCCAGACGTCCAAGTGTCTGTTTCTCGAAGGCCCTTTTTCCTTTCTGAGTCTTTCGATGACCATTTTATAAATTGGCTTTACCTCTTATGGATTGTGCCGAAACAAATAGAAGAGACCAGACAATTGCACAGAGAAGATCTAATTTGAGCACTCGCAGATTGTGTTCAGGTAATTTTCGATGAAACTTGAATTTTTCGTGTGGCTGATTAGGGATGAACTCATATAAGCGTAAAGGCGTTTGGCCTCATTCTCCTACTTTGTTCGGAAGTGCTCAGCTACTTTCTCCAAGGAGGAGATGGCCGGGGTCCCCCCTAACTGCACCATCTTCTTGACCAGTCTCAGATAAAAGCTGGAGCCATAGATCAGGTAGTTTTCCCCTAGAGTACCGAATATGTTCATCTTTTTAGGGTCTCGGTCGAAGTAATAGTTCAGGAACCTCTGGCACTGAGCCATAATGCCTTTTGTGCCTGAGCTACCTGCCACTGCTTCGTGTTCCTCATCGTCGTCTGCAATCAGTTCTCTGTCCAGATATGCTGGTCTTAAGAAAGTTATAATTCGGTTATGGTCCTGGAGAAAGTTCAAGATTGTTTATTGGGCCACATTTGGTGTTTGCAGTTTATCAAGGGTCAGGGTTGTCTTTATATCGATAGATTAGAGAGGATAAAAAGCATTTTCGTACTTTTTGCAACTCGCAAAAGGTGCGAGTTCTTCAGGGCAGTTAAATGATCGAGTCTTCGTAAACTCTTCAAAGGAGATTTTCTTTGGAGTATTAGGAATGACTTTTCTTTGATTTTGCTGTTTTTTGAAGATATTGATGATATGGAATAAGCCTGCCCTTCCGATTTGAGCAAGTTCGGGGATTTATGAAGTACCCAGCTTCTAGAATGCGAGGAATATCTGGCTCACGAGTTAATTATCATGGCTCACATAAGGTAAGTACAAGATCAAGTTGAGACAGTATAACGCCAATTCTTTTTGATGTTTTTGCTGGAGTTTCTATAAGCTTTCCCTCATGATCTCAATGAGAGTCTCAAGGGTTTTGGGGTTGTTGGAGGTGCGGCAGGGGTGGTGAACTTCTGGGATTCTGAGCATTGTATCTGTGTAACATTTGTTCGTGGATGCGAGTTTGGAGAATCGATTTTCCAGGCCTTCTCGCTGACGGATTGTATACTCCGGATTTGCCAATATTAGCGTGCCATCGAACTGTAAGGTGTAGAGGGTGAAGAGCGTCTCTACCAACGCCGATCTGTCTTTCTTGCGCTCCAGAAAGTCGTAAAGTCCCACATAGCTGAAGAGAAGTTTGCGGAGCACGTTGTCCTGTTCACAACACTCCATAATGAGATAGTTGGCTATCTTCTTCAGCTGGCTTACAAGACTACTGGCCGCAGCCAAGTACCGTTCTTTCATAGAGGCGTGTTTGGTCGTTGCAGCAAGACTAATATAGCTGTTAGGCTCTGTGCAGTCCAACTTCTCCCACCACAACTCGAGGATATGGCGGTGGTACTTGTGCTTGTTCTCAGGGTCCTCGTAGTTAAAGTAGTATCTGGAGGTGACTGTAAGGGCGGGATGCTGGCCGAGCACAATGACCTGCTCCAGGTATTTGGGGTTGATGGTCTGCGCCATGGGATATAAACTGTACAATAGTTCCATTTTGTTATAGTAACATAGGATCACTTCGTTAGCAATCAGATAAGGGGATTTAAAGAACAGACGTTGTTCGTGAATCGTCGTAGGGGCTATCCCCACGAGCTTCTCCTCAGTAGCGGTAACGAAGTCCGATAGGAAATCTTCTCCATGTAGTTCGTTGAATAGGAAATAATAAATCCTAATGAGACTCGACTAGAACACTATGTGAAGACCATGCATGATTCCCATCAACTCTTATAGGTAAGCCACCATATCTTTACGTAGGGTGCTAAGAAAAGGGAGCATATGGGGTTACAGAAGAGATAAAATAGGGTGGTTGTTGGGATTAGGAGCGATATGGGTTCGAGGTAGAAGGGCTGATATTACCGACTGCTGAATGCTGATAATTTTGGTGAGTATTTTTTTCTCTTCTAGTGCAGAGGAGTCAATTGCCTTGGAGATCAATATATCATCCAGAAGCTCAGATTGGGTATATTGCCTCGGGATCTTGATGTACCTAGTTTTTACAAAGTCTATTAGATCATACACGTATTTCTTCAGTAGCACTGAGACCAGCTCCAACTCCTTCTCACCGTCGGGATTCCATTCAAGCTTCATAGTTTTATAGTTTTTGTTTCTTGCTTGACTGAATTGCTGAGGAGGAAGGTGCCTCGCAGTCAGACAGATGACCAAATTGTGGAGGATGTCGCATGCGCATTCGAAAACGACTGTGTTGTCTTCGCGCATCAAAAGAGTGAAGACTTTCTCGATCTGTGCAAAGTCCCTTACCACATTGTGGGGGTTGTACTGGTAAAGACATTGGATGACCATACTGTACCATTTTATTTGCTACTCTCCATTGGTGTAGAGTTTACAGTCCAAGGCTGGGAGAAAATTATGATAATTAGGAGTGGCTTAGTTACGGAGAAGATGAGGATATAAGTGAGGCATAACTAGCTGCGGGAAGGTGGGATTCAGATATGAGAACGAAATTATGAGCATCTAATAAGCTTCACAATGCTGCGGCATTTGGTTGGTTATCTTGTAGGCAAGTTTCTCGGAGTACTTATCGAGCTGGACTTTGTTCATACTTATTAAGACAGGCCAAAATATATTTTTTAGGTCGAGATATAACTCTGCTTGGGTGGAGTCAGTCATCTGGAGAACCCCGCTTATGGTGTCGAGATTTTCGAAGAGCATCGCCAGCACCTCGTCTCTCAAGTGGTCCACATCATCCCGATCAGTCGGGAAGTAGATAAACATCCGATAAATCAATTCGAGCATATCCAAATGATCATCGAGGCCCTTCCTCTCGACAATCTCCAGCATCCGGTTGCTGATCTTGATGAAGATAGGGATTTTATCGGGGTAGTTGTTGATTACGTGTTCGGAGAGGAATAAAATTATTATCTTCGTAGTATTGAGAGCCACTTCTTCCTGCGAAAAGAGGAGCTCGAGAATACCATTAAGAGCGATATCCACAAATTATTGGTTGAAGATTCCGAGCTCCAGACAGATCTTAGCAATATGGTAATTGCTGGTCTCGTCCAGCCATAGCAGCCTAGGGAGAGCTTCCTTCATCATCTGAGTGAATCGATCGATACAGTGCTGGTCCAGCCGATATTCATCAGCCACTAAACTTTCTCGATAAACATCGATTGCCTGATCAGGCACGAAGCATTAGTTAATAATACCGAGTCCAAGCACTTCTGCCCTGTGTCTCCTCAAAAAACTCCTAGCGAATCTTCTTATGAATTTAAGTAGCTCAATTATTTGGGGCAGTTGGTTGGTAGGATCGATGGGTGTCAGAATGATGGTGAAGAGTCGCTCGACGTGTAACCAGATATTCACATACATAAGATTACTTTTTGGAACAATCATTGCGCAGAGGATGTCAGCGATTGATTTTAGGATCGGTTTGACTCCAGTTACTTCATCCCCCGAGATCACTCGGTCAAGCTCTACTTCATTGTTACAGACTGTAATTCTGTTGAAACATTTTATGATTTCCAAAAACAAGATCTGGGAGTACTTCTGGTAATCCATGCCTGGGAAGCGCTTGACTAGATCAGCGAAAGTGTGGAACCAATGACAATCTTTGTCCCACCCATTCTAACAGAACAGTTCCTAAATTATCTTCTCGGCATTCTCTTCAGTCTTAATAGAACCAGCAAACAGAGCCAGATACTTGATGTCTTTATCAACAGCCATGACAAGGATTTACTTTGTGCAGTCTTGCCCATATCTGCAAACTTTAAGTGTAAAGTGACTCAACTCGCAGATGTAGCTATCGAGCTGCTTGATAGGCACCATCTGTAAGGTTTCTGAGAGCCTTTTGAACTCTTCGATGAGCTTCAAGTTGTCGATTGTGAAGTTCGAAATGGGAGTCCGCAGAGTCAACATAAAATTGGCTATTTTGAGAAGATAGGCTCTTGATTCAACAGCATAGACTTCACCAGTGAAGAGCATGTTAGAAACGAGAGTTAGCACAATTTCCGTCTCCTATGCCAGCAAGCCATACACGGTGTCGAAGCGTTGAATGTGGAAGAGAGGGTCGAAGCCGTACGGGCCCCAGTTGTTGACTCTGATGTTGGCTGTGAGATTGACTATCTATTGGAACACTATGGATCGTTCTTCGGCGAATGAGGTAGTTGTGAATGGCATTTGTTAGTGGAGATAACGTTGTTTGAGTCTTTCGACTCTTCTGCCTTCGTTGATAAAATTTGTCATCTTTGTTGTAAATGTTAAAAAAAGAAAATATTGTACAATTTTATATATTTTCTTTTTTTTAAATGAGAATCAAATTTTTAATTAATAAACAAGATCAATAAAGTAATAAAGTGGATTTTAAATTTTGAGATTAAAAAAAATCTTCTAATATTTAGAGATTTGTTGTTTATTTTTTATAATGGTGGATATTTTAATTAAAAATTTATCGGTATCTCCAATAATAAATAATTCAGCAATGTATATTTTTGTTAAGTGAATTTGGCTACCTTTAGCGTCTGGTTTTTATTAGCTGTTTAGTATTATTAAATTTAATAAAACACATTAAAATATTGAGAATACAATTTAAATACAATAACTCTTTTCGAGCCTTCACCTGACTAAATATAATGATTACTTTTATAAAGAAAAAACAAACATATCTACTCATTCTTTTACACAAATTATTTAATGAAATAGTCTTTGATTCCGAAGCTCTTAAAGTATCTAAATAATCATTTTTTCTTGTTTTTGCTATTGATTTTCCTCATCTGTTCTTGGTACATATTCGTAAAATCCTCCAGTTATTCCTTCTTTTTGTTGAGTTCCGACCTGAGTTCGGCTTGCTTCACCTTCAAATCAACAAAATCGGTGAGATGCTCCTTCAGCTCTTCTTCTTTTTGCATGAGCCTTGTTTCCAAGTCCTAGATTTGCTTGATGTTAGCGGAGATCGTGTCGTTCAGCTTGGCGTTCAGTTGGTCGGCGTCCGTCACTTTTTTTCGGAGTTCGATGACCTATCCTTTGAGTTCCATGATCTATCCTCTGAGGATCCTTTATTAATATGATTCTTCAGACTATGGTTGTTCTATCTGGGTTTTATCGAGCAATTCTTTGATCCTCTGTACTTTTAAAAAATTTGATTGTATTTTGACACTTTAATATAAAATATATTTACATTTTCAAGTTCATTAAATCGAACTGAATATTATTGTTTTCCTCGTTACATAGTCTTTTCCATAAGTACGATCTGAGAGTTCAGATGTTCTATTTCTATTGTTTTGTATTTTATCTCCTCCACCAACTCCGCTTCAAGCCTGCTTACGTTTTCAACCAACTTATCTAATTCAACGAGCCCTGAAGTTATCTCCGTATCATCATCTTGCTTTATATTTTATTTGCAATAGCTATTATTCTCTTATTTGACTTCGATTAGCTGCTTGAGATAGCTCTCTGCGAGTTCTCGTTCTCTCGAGGCATCGTTCAGAATTCTTGCCTCTTGCTCTCGAGAGTCGGAGAGCTATTTTTTTAGTTCCGATATCTCTGCACTGCAATCTCGGCAGTGATTTTAATATTTGAGCTGAACTTCCTCATGTCCTCGCTTGATTGTCTCAATGTTGCTTTCTTTGCTCGCGATGTCATTGTTTAAGGTCTAGATGTTTCTATTTAAAGTCACAATCTCTGATTCGAGATTTGTTAGTCTTTATTTTAGTTGAGTATTCTATGTTTCAACATCTACCAGTCTTTTCTGATAAGAAGCAATTTTGGCTTCCTCGCTTGACCGCAACTTCTCAAGCTCTACGATCCGGGCTGACTCCTGGCGCTGGGATTTCTCCAAGTCGTTCTTAAGCTGTATCAACCCTTCTTGTGACTTCTTTAATTTTCGTTCTTTCTCCTTTCCGGCCTCGATGAGTTGTTCCATTTCTGAGCGATGTTTGTCTTCCAGATTGTGGATAGTTTGGGATGACTCTATCTATTTGGCCTCGATTGTCTGTTCTAGGTGTTTGATTCGCGATTCACATTCCTACTTCAGCTTTTCATTGATTGTAGTAATCTGTCCGGACTCTTCCAAAATGCTCTTCTCCAAAGTACGTATCTTTTCCCTCAAGGATGCCACCAGTTAGTTTTTCCGAGCCTGTTCGCTTTCTAGTATATTGGACTTTTGGCGATACCTCTCCTAAATTTGGTAAAGTGTTACTTCTAGATTCGATGAGTGGCGACTAAATTAATATCATAAACAAAATATTCGAACCTTAATCATATAGTTATTTATTATTTTTTGAAGTTAAAATTAATATTTGAGATTAGTAGTTACCTAAATAATTAATAAATCTCTTTCTTCATAGCTATTTTCAGCTTTTAGAGCTCAGTACTATACATAGCAATCACCTTGCTTAGTTCCACATCTTGCTGGGTGATAATGTCTTCATACTGTTTGATTATCTTGTGCAGACGGTCCGCTTCGAGTGAAAACAGTAACTTTATCTCATCTTTTTCGCTCAGGTTTTGCTTGAATTGCCGTTGCCAGACTGACTCTCGTTGTTCAAGTTATTATCTTTGTTTCTTGATGGAGTCTATCTATTGCTCATATGTATGCTGGAGAGATGCAACAGAACTAATTTTGGTTTTTTTAATATTTTGAGTCTATAAAATTCTAAGACAGAATTAAAAGTAATTCTATATACATAAATTACATATAGATATAGATATATATGTATTTAGATGAACAAAGTTTTGTTATATACTCTTAGAATGACTGCATGTTAAGTGGTTCGCATATGTATGAAATTGCAGGTTGATCTGGAATGAGCTGAGTGGAGCCATGCTGGATCGGCATGTTGTGGAACTGATAATGGTGATGTTATCTTTTATTGCGCACTGTAGCCGTCTTGCCTTTAGGAGTTTGTTATTTTTTGCTTGAAAACATTCAGGTTGTTAAGTTTTAAAAAATAAAATGAACTATTTTTCTATCAGACTATTTTTATTTGTAAAAATTAAGTTTATAATTTAAATAAAGAAATAATAAAAAACAGTAAAAAAATGTTTCAAAGTTTATTATAAGTTCATTTTATTTTGAGAATCATTCTTTGGAAACCATTAGCATGATGTTCTCAAAATATGCCTCGATTGCCAAATCTGGAGGAGGGTCTTTTGAAGACATGGCTTATAGCTTCATGAAACCTTTCCAACTTATCGTTAGCAACAAGTTGAAACCGGTGTTTGCCAGTTCTACTTGTGTTCCGTATATTAATTATTACTCCTTATCCTGTATAGTTTATTTTATTGGTCAAGTAAATATATGGTTTTTGATTTTTTACATAATATCTCTTTTCATCAGAAAGAAGAGTCAGATTCTAGATGATTTCCTGAAGGTTACTCGGTTCTTTAATTATTTTTTTAGAATATTCAAAGGTTGGAGTATATACAGCTACTCCTTGCCCGTTCTGGAACCATTTGACGAATTGTTTGATGTCAGATACTTTTCTGTTCTCGGCTAATCTGACTAAAGTCACTGGCAATTCAATAAGGTGCTACTGTCGTTTATTATTTATTCTTTATAATATTAAATTAGTAATAAACAATTCAATATTTTATATGTATAGATAAATACCTGTAAGATAACATAAGTTGTGGTTTTTTGAACCTTATCTGGCCTGGACTCGCCTTTCCAATCGTTATGGTCTGCTTCTCTTGCCTTCCTGGCTCAAGCACCCTAATATTGATTTCAGGGCTGCAAGTTAAAGGCAAATCGGGACTATGAAAGTCAGTCTTCAGTTATGTGACCTTCTGGTCGACCATAAAAAACAAGGCATATTATACTCCTACGTTTTTTATCTTTTTATACAGAAATCCCAATTCGATCATTTTATTTTTAATTAGAATCTCCTTTGACTTGAATAACGGCCTTCTGACTGTTAAGTCGATTGCGGGTTGTTTCAGAGTGAAGCAATACCCTCTGGTGTTCTTTGGGCCGAGGACCACAATTTCGTTCTTTCTTGACCCAGACTTAATGTCCGAACGTGAAAGTCCTTGGAGACTTTTTGTTGAAGAAACATGGTTCATATACTACTGCTTTGCCAATCGTTCATTTTCTCCAACTACTGAGCTATAATTAGGATGATGATTATTGCTATTATCAAATTGCTGCTTCGTTCGATAGGGAGTAAAATACTAACCATCACGCTGTTGACCGTCTCTGCTCCCAGTTTGGCTTCGTAAAGATTCGATCTCGGTCTTGAGGATATCGATTATAGAGTTGTACTAGGACTACTTTTGTTGGTACTAGTTAATAGTTTTTACCATCTTATCTAACCTATTTTCATAATGAATAATTAATTCCTCATTACTTTTCTGGCTCCATTTTAGTTCATCCTTGGGATCGAATGGGTTCGTATGAGATAATACAGTATTTTTGTTTATTTTGTTCAAAGTGTGTGCAATATTTTTTGCGTGTCTTTAGGTTGTTGCGTGAGTGCCATTGCTGCCAAGCATCAGCGCCACCGGAATATCTCTAATGTGCGTGATGAACTGTGGATTCGATTCGGTCTTGATAGACTTAAGCTTTTTCTAGAAATAGGAAACGTTGTTATGGAACGAATCTCGTGAGGGTTGCTGAGAAGCTTCAATGATATTGGACTCGCCCCTCTGAGCGGCTTGCTGAGCAGGCGAAAAAGAGTAGTAATTATTCATGTTCATCTGAATCGAATCTATCTTCTCTTTGGATTTTGGATACATTGGGATATTTTCAAAAATGTCTGACCCCTGGATGCGGTTTTGGTCGTTCGGTGCATTATAATCGAGAAGCAAGTTGTTGGAATTACTCGACGCTTTGATGTTTTGGAAATTCTTTTTTTTGCTAAAATGATTTGTTGCACTGTTTGTCAGAGGCTTTGTATCTTGGAATCCAAATGAAGGTTTCCGAACTGTCTTGGAGATTTCCTCAGAAGTGCCCTCAATCCCTTCGCCTCCTCTCGAGTTGTCGAATTGGTAATCACCTGCTTTGGTCAATGGACTCGATAGCTGTTTGGCACTTCTCACGTAGCTATCATCAAATGTGATTCTGTCGGATCCTAAAAGACTACGTTTGGCATCTACAAAAGAATAATCAAAGATAAATACGATAATATATGTATTTTATATATCAAAATACTTGAACCGTTGTACAAATCATCTTCATCATCATCAAACTTCATCCTGCTTTACTAGGCTTACTGTTTTCGATGGATTGACTTTTTATTATCGTTCGAATCCATTACTAAAGATTATCTGCTATGGAAAGAAAGTTTGCTCTCACGCATTCGCTTAGGTTTCAACAGTCCGCTTGAAATCTGATATAGATCAGCATCAACAGCGACAGGCACTTGCTCATCAAACTCATCATTAATGGGCTAATTCAAGGCCTCCCTCATTTTTTTGTAGGAGCTCATTCTTTGAGCCAGCTTTGACACACTTTCACTTCCCTTACTATTACGTGCATGAGATGACTATGCCCGAGATCCGAGCTCCAGTCGGCTGCTTTGGCGATTCTGCTTGATCAAACTTTGTTCTCTCCGCATTTTCATGAGTCTAGAAGGTTCAATCGAAGGCTGGTTGGAAAATAATTATCTCTGATCCTAATGGCCGACGGCCCTCATGGTAATTTAGTCTTAAATGTTGTCAAGTATGACTTCCATGCGCGATGGCTCCTTCTGCGCGTTGTCTTATTTTGTATGGTTCTTAAGAAAGTTCACTCGATCTTTGAGTTATAAATTGGATCTCGAGTACTTTTTGTATGTTTAATTTTTTGCTGAGATAATCATTTAGTAATTTATTTTGTTAATGATCCTCTCTTACTTCATTTTATTTTACAAGCCTTTATTTCTACAGACTATGAATCTATTGTTTGTGATAACATGCTCCCGCAGGCATTCATAGTATTGATGCTATTCTTAATTAAGTCCTTCATCCTCCTTTGCGGCAAAACCCCAGTCGACCAGATATCCAGCGAATGACTAGACGATCTATCGATCAGCGAGAAGGTAGTTATGATTCAATTGATGCGACCGCAAATCAATAGAACCAAATGCTGCGAGCATCGAAGGGGTGAGATTCATTGCAAATTGTTTGAGAACATCGGGGTCCCCAATTCTAACCATTGAATCAGCAAACTGTATCCCTAATTTGATGGAAAGATTTATTTTTGATATTGAACGAACAGTTAAAAAATGATTACCGATACTGTTCGAAGCATTGTCGATTTGCTGTTGAAATGGTTGTCAATAATTTAACAACATTTCTCTGATAAGGCTTTGATGATAAACCTATCACCAGTCATCACAAGTCTGATCAGTTAATTTCGAGATGCTTCGAAATCATTGTGTTCATCTGGATTGATGAAGATAAACTTTTCTAGTTTGTGTTTGACGAATTCCTCGACTTTCTTGACCACATGAGACTTATTTGATTCATTTTTAGATGTGTTATATTTGAATCTAGATTTGCATGTAAATAAAATCAATATTGCTATTATAGTTTATCACAGATGTTTGTTTACTTTTATTTGTCAGTTTATTTATAATAAGTGAAAGTATTTGGAAATTTAACTCCTTTGTTGCATAAAGCAAGATACTCACAATGCGAAAGTGAAGGAAACGCAGGTTCATTAAACATGGTATTTGGTTGAAGTTGTTCAAAGATTTTAAGGGTCTCCAAAACCAGCTTCATTACTGACCGTCCACCTTGTATCGCATCAGGATTATTAGATTTTGGGTATTTTGGATTGTCAGTATACAATAGTTTTCCTCTTTAGTCATTATCCAAATCTTTTCTAAATTCGGAAATTGTACTGAAAATCGGTAGAAGAACGCTCTGGATTCCCAACATAAAAGCATAACTCGAAGTGATGATCAAGTCCTTAGTCATTCGCATTGCGATCAACTTTTGGATAGCCGAACTCGACTTCGATTCGAGAATTTCTTTGATTTTGGTGACCACATCCCATGTATATTGTCTAAAAAATATATAAAAAAATGAATGAATTTCAAAATTTTGAAAATATTCTAAAAATAAGAATAAGAATAAATTCGGCCTGATTTAACTTAAAGGTAAACAACAACATCTTAAAACCATATGACAAGATATTAAATAAAGGGCAGATGATGATTTGAATATATTAAGTTTTTTCTTTATAAGACAGTGAAGATAATATTCTTTTTTTTGCATTTCCTCATATTTTTAAAAAGTAGAACTAAATTTATATCTGACTCTCTGTATATACGCAAGAGATGTATAGTTAACTATGTTGGCCTTGTGGCTCTACTAAATCCTAAGGGTTATGTATTTTTGAGTATGTTGTGTACACTTAATTTGCATTAACTGCCTCCTCAATTTTGGCGATGTTTTTAGTATATGATGCAGAGTCGCGAAACGCTTAAGAAATGTTTTGCTCGTTGAAAGTGCTCATCAATTATTATTATTATTATTATTGTTTATTATTGTTTTTTTTTATTATTATTATTTAACTATATCTGGTATTGTATATTTTATACACTGCATTAATATTTTTTCATTGTTTTTTTTTTCGATCATTCTAATTATACAATTACTTATTTTTTTTAGCTAATTTTTTTATGTTATTTAATAGTATTCACTAAATTAATAATTAAAAATAGAATAACTTAACTGAGATGGTATTAGTTGTTTTTGAAGTACAAAAAAACTCCAATTAAGAATTAAGAACTTAACTATGTGAAACAATGAGAAGCTTCGAATAAAAATGTTTGTGCATGTTAATAATTAACTGAAATATTATTCATTAAGATAAATATTTGTTCAACTTCTATCTGACGAAATTATAATTTTTGAATACATCCAAAATTAAACTATTTATATCAAAGAATAATAACATGAATTTGCTAAAAACTAAATACTATCTAATTGCCTATGGCCCAATCTAAGCATGAATTGTAAGTGACTTCGATAAAGGCAAATCTATCGTAGGTTGATTACCGAAAAAAACATATTATCAATTCTATGGAATTTCAATGATTAATTTGATTTGTTTGACAATAATAGCAATGACAATATATGCAAGTATGGGGGGTTGTATATATATAGGGTATCAACGGAGCCACAAGTCGGACAAAGGACAAAGCGAGGCTCCGCCGACTGTCTTGGGTACAGGGTCCGTGGAGATGGGGCTACTAGGGGAGGCCTTCCCACCGTCAACCTCAACGGGGCTGATGAACTCTGAATGGATTTGCCATCGAGATGGTCTTCTTCACATGGTTGGATGGAAACTTGCCGTCCGAAAAGAGTCGGAAAGGAAAGACAGAAGGGAACGACGATATACACTCACAGGTCAACCGCGAGTGGATCTCTCCACCGACAACAGACGATAGTGGAAAGGAGGTGGTCCACGGATGAGCGAAAAAAAAAAAGCCTTCCAGTTCGTTAGGCTAGCTACCTGTTGCAGCTGCTGACTTCCTTGATACTATCCATCATGGTCTCCCGTCATGGACTGAGGAGCCTGATATAAAGACACGGACTTATGTCACGTGAGCCATATTATTATTATAGGGTTTCTATTTATCGGCATTGCCGACATTCGGTTCGAACCAAATGTTCTATTATCATTTTGGGAGCACTTTTAATTTGTATGGAGGTGAGATCTTGTCATTTATATTAGGAATTTTCATTTAGTTTATGTATTAAAATATGGTGTATGGGAAACAAACCCAATAAAAATTCTACATTTTCGTTTGAAGAAATAATTCGGCAGACCGCTAGAGTTGTGGATAAGTTATTTAAAAAAATGGTGCATTTAATTATTAAATCGTTATTAAACATGTACTTTATTTTATCATTTTTTTTTAAATAATACACAACACATTATTTTAAAGGCTCAGTTTGAGCAAACTTTTCAAAGTTAAATCGGTAAATAAAATTCGGGGGAGGACATCTTTGGCGTATATAACTATTTACTCACAAATGTATTTCCATTTAACTCGCAGAGATTCCAATATTCTATTGGCACGATTAGCACTTGATTCTAAGTTTGGACTCGATGCATGCGATGTGATTGGAAAATTAGCAACCACGACCACAGAAAGGAATGTTTCTTGTTGGTAAAGAGCATTTCAGGCAAAAACCCAAGATCTGGATTTAGATTCTTCGACAATTAGGGCAGTTGCTCGATTTCGAGAACCATGGGACAATGCAATAGAGGTGGAAGGCATGTTCACATGTCGTACGGACGTTGACTTTGGTGTCTAAACAAATCGAACATTCTTCAGAACTCAGAATTGGTAATTAGCAACTTTGTAAGGATTGATTCATTGATCTGTTTTTGCATAATCGGTAGAAATAAATAGACACAATCACTCCCACAACAACAAAAATCACGGACACGCAGATTGCAACTATTATTATAGTCATGCTTATTTCAGAATTCTAAATAGTCGTGTCTTTTCCAGAATTCTAAGCGCATGCATTGGAGTCCAAATAATAGCTACTCTTGCACTGGGTACACACATCAGGATAGTGGCATTGAAGGCAGTTGGAAGTTTTGCAGGCAGCCGAAACACAGGATCCGCTGCTATTCAAAGCATATCCAGTCTTACATGCACTGCATGAAGCAGTTTCGATTGAGCATTATACACAATTTTAAGTGCAGCCGTAAATCCTTGCCACATCCAAGTTCAAGGGGTAGTAACTGTAAAGTAAGTCAAACTATTCCTACACACTAAACAATATTTCAGTCATGTTGGTGTTTAATTGAAAGTCTGCAAGGAAAAAAGGAGAGGAATAAAATATAAAGACCCACTTCAACAGCTTCGTATTATTAGATTACGGATATCCCTAATATTGGATCGTGAGGGAAGTCTAGTTTAATGCCGTTACTATAAGAGATGTCATAACCGTTTTCTAGTAGTAGCCGCGGTTTATGTTAAAAGCAATGGCATCTTAACCCTGGTTCTCGTAGAGTAATTTTATCACGGAACTAGCAAAAATCCATAATTGGGAATAATTCCTTCCTGAAATTGTGATGTTAAATGTTAGGGAGACATTAACGGCATAAGGGTTATAAGTGATGTTCATTCGTGTGTCTCCCTGAATATCGATTGGCCAGTCGCCAATATTATGATGTATTATTGGTTGAGAGCGAGATAAATTTAAGCATGATAGTGAAAACAAGAGGAAAAATATCATATTCAATAAGATCAAAATTAATAATTTGATTTGAATAAATTCGTGTAAATGGTTATTCGGTAGAATAAAATATTTGATTAGTTTCATCAATTTAATTAATTAGCTCAGATAGCATCAACTCAACTAAAAAATAACAAAATGAATATCAGGATGAGTACTAAATTTAGGATTATCTCTAAAACCTGAACATGGTTTATTTTCAGGGCATTATACATTATTACTGCCAATAATTTCGACAAACCTGGGATCCCAATTCAATTTAGTTATTGAACATTGAAATACTGTAAATATTCATATCGATATTTTTGGTGCAGATGGACTTAACCAATTTTGTTGTCGAATAGGTTATTAATGTTTGTGAGCTCGAAAAACGAATAACCCTCTGGGGACACTTTGGAGAAGAAAAAGAACCAAAATCATTAGTCATCGTTGAGCCAATGCTCAATCCCTCCGCGACTACCATTTCCCAAGTCCAAAACATCCAATAGACATTTTCCAACGACGTCTACAAGAATTTCATAGGTCTCATTTCCTCACCCCATAGCATCAAAACTGTCTACCCGGCATCCGATAAACACTATAAAAAATACGTCAAGAAGGAGCGATTCCTGAAGTACTAGACTCCCATGGACTATTAAAGTAGCAAAGAGTTTATTGAGAATGAAGTCAAGCATAACAAGTGGGTCTACAACATCCTGGAAGGATCGGCAGAAGCCGAACGAGTGCTCTATCGATCCGAAGGAGATTCGGGCTTCCTCATACTACCCGACTACAATTTTACGGACAAGAGTAATCCGAGGGAAGAACTGCATTTGTTGGCAATCGTAAACAATAGATAATTGCATAGTCTTCGAGATCTCCGAGCGACACATGTCAAGATGTTGAAAGACATCAAGGAAACAGTGAAGATAATAATGGGGAAGGAGTATGACTTTGATTGCAACAGGTACAGAGGGTTTATTCACTACCCTCCGACCTTCTATCACTTGCACATCCATTTCACTTCCCTCGAGGAGCGAAGAACGACCTCATCGGTGGAGAGATGCCACGAGTTCAGGCAGGTCATTCGCAATCTCGAACTCCTCGATACGTATTATCGAGATGCCGAACTGCCGTACCTCTATGATTCGGAAAGCACATCATCAAAGTAGCAAAAATGATTAAATATTTTTATAAAATCCACGAATGAGGATGTTTTCAAAAAGAGAGGGAAAAGGGACAAGAATATATTTAGTCAGTTTCATATTCATATGAGTTGCTATTATTTGTCAAGCAACATCTGGACAAGTCTTTGCCTTTATTTCTTTATTTTTTAAATCACCGTCTTCCTCTTGGCGATTTTACTCGAAAACATGTCATTTTCAAATTGAACAGCAGCCGAAAGCCTTTCCTCTTCATAGATTTTTGATATCCATTCTGTTGCTCGATGTTTGCCGTAGCGGCCATCTTCCACATACTCGGTTGACTTCGCTTGAAACAGTTAGCCGATGATTTAGGATCTTTCCTTGGGATCGAGGATTGTGCTTCTCCTCCTTCTATTTTGGTCTCGGAATATTTCGTATACGTAATTTGGAGATTATTGCGCTTCTTTCTTCGGAGGCTGTAAAGGTGGATTAGAATTTTTGAGTTTCGGGAAGATACTTTTGTTGTCCTTATTATTATTGTATTCATTGTGACCTGCTTCGTCTTATTAAGTTCGTTGGCCTTCCTTTCGATTGTGGTGGTAAGGACACGAGTGCGTCAGAGTTTTTAGTTTGCGTACTTTCTACAGGTTTTTTCGCATTGCGCTACTTTCCGTGTGTTTTGTTTGTGTTATATTTA
>JAHDVE020001739.1:0-121066 GCA_022606495.2 Halesus radiatus | reverse complement strand
CTATGTTTATGTATACGCGCACTCTATGTATTTTTCGTTCATTTGAATTTCACCCCAACGAAGATTCGGTTGTAAGTAAATTAGTCGTTAAAGACAAAGCGTTTGTTTAATTTGATAGTAATATATTATGTATAACTAGTTTAAAGCAAGGTTTCTACAGAAGAAACAGATTCTCTATTTTATATTTTACTTTAAAAACTAATCACGAGCTCTAAATCCATCATAGCAAGACGACGCACGTCTGGTTGAAAACTTTAAGCAATTTAATATTCCACGCAAATAATACGTAGAAATAATTTCCGGAATAATGCATCAAAATTATCCTCACAAAGGACACAACCTGTGATACATAGCGCCCCCAGACGGCAGGTGTGTGGAGGATAAGGGAAGACTCGCTAAAACCTACATTAGATACATTATATAATGTATACAATGTACATGTACACACTCACCTATTTAATTACAAACGTGAATGCGAGCAAAGTGTGGAATTGGTACATACATTATTCATGCGTATTCTGGAAGCGCGATTCTCGCTGAACGATACCTGGAACAACACACTTGCCCATACTAGTGTTCTAAGCGATGATTGTTCAATGTGTACCCAAGCAGGTCTGTTTTGAATTATGGTTGAATGTTTCTGAGAATACTCGGCTATTTTTGATTATGCCAGTTGAACAATTATTGTTATTTAACGATTTAATGAATCTCCAATCTTATCGGGTATATTTTCAACTTTTTTATGTGATTACCGCATAAAGGTCTGACGGCCTCCATGGTCGAGGAGTAAGGCTCTCGACTACGAATCCGAAGGACGCGGGTTCAAATTCCGACGTGCGCAAGTCAATTTTATTTGATTAATTTGTGTTGTTTCACAATTAATTCATTAAAAATTATATATCGTATATTTGCGCACGTTCCAGAGTGGAAGATACTCTCAGTATCACCCTGGCGAAAGACCACCATTCAGAATTGAAACGTTGCTTGAAATGGCTCTTAGCCGTGTTTGGTGACCAGATCTGAATAGCCAGGTATTTCCCCACCTTCATCTTTCCCTTCTCCTTCCCCTCCCCACTACCATCAGCCTTACAACATTCCCCAATTGGGGATGCCATCGTCTCACTGGCTACAGGTTGGGAGCAATTGGGACTCTTGTGCGGTATTCACATAAAAAAGGGTCCAAACTGTTTCCGGCTTTCAGCAGCTGAGGAAATATTGCATTCACAATTGGGGTATGTTGTGAGGCTGAAGAAAGTGGATAGGGGATGGGGTTGGGAAAGTTGGAAAATACCTGGCTATTCAAATGAGGTCACCAAACGCGGCTGATGTCATTTTGCGGTCTTTCACCAGAGTGATATCTCTCTGATAAAACGGTTACACCATTTATTTTGAAAGTTTACGTTTCATTGTCTTAAATTTCGATTAGTCTGGTAAGAAGCTCTGGCAAGAAGTCGAAGGGATGAAGTTTTAATTTAACAACGAACGAATTTACCCCCTTTTAGAGATCTTTATGTTCAGTGAAAAGATCGGGAGGAACTATAAATGTTAGGGTTTTAAGACCTTTCGCACGCCCATATACATGGAATCGTTGTGGTACATTTGTGAAAGAATGTTACCCTAATGCCCACCGTATGCTACATCGTTTATGACCGGATCTTTTTAAGGATAAGCCATTGTTTACGCCTTAGGCTTAAAGAGTTTTTTTTTTAACTGCGGTCCTGATTTTCTCAGATGATAACTATCATTCAGCGAATGGCGTTCTGTAAAAATATCGATATTTGCGTAGTTTTAACAAATGAAAAACTCAATAACATAAAGTATTGACTTAAAATATTATAAGCAAGTTATTTGTCTCATTATAATGCTATTAAATCAACCGAATGAACGAAATTGCTCTATTTGTAAAGTACCTATGCCAAAAGTCAAAACTATCGGAAAAAAACATTTAAAACATTGACAGTTGAGTCGGAGTCATACTAGCGTCTATTCTTTGATGCACGGAAGGTCTATTCACATCTAATCACAGCAGACGCGAGCATGGCTGTCAACTGTTTGAGGATTGAATGATCCTATTCCAATTTCCATTATTATTTTTTAACCATCTCCTCGGTTTTAGCAATATCTTCATTTAATGACGCCAAGTGACGAAAATGGCGGTGTTAACGATATGAGTTCATACTGACTGCGCAGGCGCAGACGTCTAGTGGCGAGTCACTGGCCACCAGCAAAGACAAAATCTTCTAGCCGATTATCTAGGCCGGTACTGGCCGGATACGTTACGCTTACACACCATGTAATATGAATGTGTTCATACATAATGTATGCAAACTAATGTTGTCTTATCTGTAGGTACTATACTTTTCTATACTGTGCGGTGCTGCTAGATGTGAATAGACCTTCAAGCGTCAACTGAGATTCGCTCGAGACTCGAGGAAAGCGACAACAACCCGTTTAAGGCTACAGTTGATTTAAT
Organism: Halesus radiatus; assembly: GCA_022606495.2. Classification (NCBI taxonomy): domain Eukaryota; kingdom Metazoa; phylum Arthropoda; class Insecta; order Trichoptera; family Limnephilidae; genus Halesus; species Halesus radiatus. The sequence goes on along the minus strand of JAHDVE020001739.1, from coordinate 118,593 downwards.
TGATGCCTCTATCACTTTCACGTCACGCTTCTATGATAAATCTACCCAAGTATGAATCGACACACTTTTTAAAAGTGATTTGAAATAATTAAAAGGATGACAAAAAAACGAGCCCGAAATCTCATCTTAACTGTTTATTTAAAAAATATGATTATGGGTTAGATTAAGTTTTCAGACTTGTTCTTTTGTCGTACTTTTAATGACTTTAGATAACTTTTAAAAAGTGTTTCGATTTATCCGGTCACCATAATATTATTTAGCATTATATGTAATAATGTATTTAAGGATAATAATTATATTTTTCTTTGCTTTTTATTCAGTTTTATATTGGATAATGAAACTAAGTCCCCTTTCTTTCATTCAATTTGTTTCTGCTCTCGCTCTCCTCGAAGAACTAAATGATTGAAGAGGAACGGCTGGGCGACCTGTTTCATACAATACTTACTTTTGGATTTGAAACCAAAATACTCACCCAAACTGAATTATCTTTTTTTAAATAAAAGGTAAAGTAAATGTCTAGTACGGAATGGAAGTATTTTATTTATTTTTTTAATTAAATTATGAAATAGAGACCGTTAAATAAATATTTTTTTCATGAAAAAAAATAAAGTAAGTCTCGTGTTTCCTATGTAAATACGAATACATAAAATAAAATAAAAAAAAGAAAATTAAAAAAAAAAAAACATTCTTTCGGGTCGATATTTTAATTCATGTGTGTGTATTAGATCACGACAAATTTGTATTTCAACATAAAGTGGTCGTTTTTTATTTTAATTTGAGTCCATCATAATACTTATGTTAACACTTTTTCATTTTTCATTTGATATTTTATTATATTTTCATAGTTGACAAGGTAAAACATGTTTTTTTTTTCAATCACCATTAGCCCCCAAATAATTGATAAAGTTGCCTATGAAATCATAAAAATTCGATTTCTTTGATTTTGTAAGTTCAAAAAAAATATTTTTAATACTTCTAATCCGTACAAGATATTTGCTTCAGCGTTTGATAAACATAAAAAAAACCATTAGCTTTAGATAATAAGTATTTTGGCCTTAAATCATAAATTAAGTTTTGCATAACACAGGCCGCGCAGCTGTTCCTCTTATGGACATTTTTCTTTTCGTATTAATTAATTTTTTTTACGTTATTTTATTTTCTTTTTAACGTATTTTTATTTTTTTATGCTTATTATTTTAACTTAAAAAACATATTGCATTTAACTACCCCAGCATGCCTTCTGAAATAAAGAATATTTATGATTACATTCAAATGTGTGTATCAAGTTTTTATATCAATAATTGTATATAATAGCATGGCTGGATTATCGATTAATTCGCGATTAATGGGTTGGATCGCCGATAGAATCTGAAAATTCCTCAAACGTTATTATTATCGGATCTTTTTAATAGCGCTGTTTGATAATAAACATCACCCCAGAGCGGCGTAAAAAATTTTATGTCATTTTGTCGTTTTGCTAAATAAAGTGTTTGTTGTAGTTTACGACCCTTTTGATTTGATTCGCGCAATAAGTTAATATTGTTTTTGATTTCATATTGATTTTCATATTACATGCAAGAATTTAGCAATTATATTGAAAGTACTAAAACTACAGGACTTGTAAATATAGGTAGTTATTGTGTTGAAAAGAAAATTCGAAAAATGAGATTTGTGAAAACGCTGATCTTCTCTGACTTCCTTCTTTAGCGTGGCGTGAACCATACGAGAAGCTGAAAGGGAAAAAATTCGAAGCTCTGTTGGATCTAATTCCCTGGACGACTCTAGGGACAAGTCACAAAGGAACTCGACATCGATATTGAGCGTTGAGACGTGTGGTACAGAAATTGCAATGTGGCAGAAGAACTCCTGTTCTTTCTTCCCATTGTCCGTAGAGATCTTAACCACCGGAAAAAGTAGTGACTGATAAAATAGAGGAAAGGAAGTCGCGTGAACGATATTCTCTAATAAAGGTATGATATTTTGAGAAACAGCAGGCTAGGGAGGTTTGAATTAGAAATGGATATCTCTCTTCCAGGAGTCTCGAAAGTTACGTATGACTAATTAGATTTATTTATTTGATTATAGATACATTTATATAGCATGTAACATATTATAACAGAAAGTACATAAGATTGTATGATAACTAATGACAATTGAAAGTACTTAAACTACTGAAAATAATTCAATTGTATTCGAGTGCTATTATGTCTAGGTCAAGTCGATATTAGTTCCCAGCTAGGCAGATTGCCTATTCTAGGAAACCAAATGCTTCAGTTATTCGTGGTATAATATTCTGTCATTATTTTTTTAGTTATGGTATGAATATATATAAGATATATTATTTAATAATTGTTCAGACTCCCCTCTACCCAACTCATTTAACTATGTAGTTATTATTTGAACTATTTATGACGTTTTGCAGGTTTTAATGTTTATTTTTAGGGGGATTTTATTATAGCTTTTCGGTCTCAGAGATTTGTATGTCTTTTGGTATTTTGCCGTATTGCCCCCCGAGACGGAAATTCTATCTGGTGCGACTTCTTGGAATATATTTATTGTAACCGACGTGATCGTAATTATCGTGATTCTTAGGATTCTAATTTTGCGACATTATATTATCTTCGTAATTTATATTGTACCATTAGCTTATTATCTCGTGCCATTGTATCTTATGTAAGATTTTTAACATTTGTTTCATCTCATAGTGTTATCGACGTGATGGAACCACACGGGAATTTCCATAATAGATTGACTCCGCGGGAGCCCAGTACCGTGTGGCAGACTTTCCTATCACTTCGATAACACATCCGACCCCGCGACAGCACGATACCGTGTTGCGGGTTTTCGACAGTGCAACTAACCCCGTGGCAACGCAGTACCGTGCACGGACCCCTCATTTACATGTCTGCCTCAGCAGCGCCCCTAGTGTAGAAAACTTGTATCACTTTGTAAGGATATAAAAGCGAAAATTTCTGAAAATAAAGTCAGTCACACTCGGACGAGCAATCGTGACTCGTACCCAGTCACATCTTGTAAGAAAGTCTTTCACTTCTCCTGCCTCCCACCTGAAGGATTCCTGAACCTGCCTCAAGGATAGTCGGCCCCGTACCAGCATAGAAAGTGGCTTCATCCAGCACCCTACATGTTTACAGTCTTGTAACGACAATGGTCGCTTACATTTATGATAGATTTTTAAAATATTTTCTAGGTTTTTGTGTACGTGGGTAATAATCTTTTTTATGCAGGTTTGACGAAAATTTAGGATATTAAATTCTTTGAACAGATTGTTGCTACAGAATCTTTAGGGTTAACGAAAAATAAGATTACAACATTTTTATTTTTTTGTTTTTAAGTTTTTCAAATTTAATATTCACCATTATTATTTAGTTTTAAAACAGTTCATGTAAAAAGAGTTCTGCTAGGTAACCATTATTACGCGTGACAGCTGTTTAACCTTCGAAAGGCGAAATAGCTGTAACGGGATTGAAAAAAAATCATTTTCTTAAATTGATTAATAATACTTATTATTAAATTTTTAATTAAAAACTGAGTTCTATATATCGACCCCTTGGAATAACAAGGTTTCATCTGACACAACAATGTCATGCGATAATGTGCTCTAAGGAGAGAAACTTTAAGGCTCATTATCGCAATTACATTGTCATGTCAGATGGAACCTTGTTATTCCAAGGGGTCGATATTAAACTTGAACATAATAATTAATTTTTTTGAAGAAAATATCTGCAGTGAAGTTTTTTGTGAGGTAATTAATGGCAAAGATTATATGTGCTACCAGATCACTACCCTTATTTTTAAAATCAATACTTTCATATATTTGTTGGTGGCCACACAATCCTGAATGAAATTAAATTGTAACATGGTTTCCACCCAAATTTCTACTGCGAGCAGTTGTTTAGAAAGCGGTCGATACGTAATATGATCTACATTTATTGTCTGATCGTTTTGGGTAATAAAAATAACATAACCCAGTTATCCTGCGGGAACTGGATACTGGGTGCGGGCCGTCACGTGTACGATAACCCGAGCTTTTGAAATCATTCGGGGTTTTTTTTTGCCGAGTCGCTTCTTTTGTCGCGAATTGTAATTTATATTAATTCGAACATTAAGCCTGAAAAAATTTAAGGGGCGAAACATTGATGCGTGTTACGAAGGCTTTTATTATATACATTTACGGGATGCTTCTCTTTTCCCAGAAACAGTGAGTTTAAAATCGTTCGTGAATTTTAACTTTTAATTTTATAAATATCTAATTATCGCCCTGGTGATAAACCATTACGGTCTGTCATTAAGATAGTTCAGGATCAGATAGTTTCTTAATCATTGATGAAAAAAACAACAGAAAATAAAAAGATATCAGTCGCATCTGAGACTCGAACCCAGGACCTCTATCTTTCCGGGACAACCGCTTTATCAGCATAGCTAATGAGACCAGTTCAATTTATATTAATTTTATTTTCTGTTGTTTTTTTTCCGTTTTATGTTTCATTTAGGTTATGTTAATATTGTCTTTTTCAATGATTAACATATTACAATGAGGTTTTTAAACTTCAATAGATAATTAAAAATTGAAGATAGTTTCTTGTTATGTTTTCGGAGTATTTAGTAACCTGATATGAAATTGCTGGGTACAAAACCTTCCCTTTTCCTATCGTCTTTACCTTTCCATATTTCAATATATAGTGCTACAGTTCCACAGTCATTACCTTTTCAAAAAATTTAGAAATCTCTTCCAATTTTAATTTATTTTTATTTTTTGTTTATTACAAATATTTCACATTAATAGAAGTAAAATAACGATAAGGTGATTAATATATTGACAAAATGTTTTCAACATGCGTTCAGTAATTGAAATTATACTACTGTATAAAGTAGAGAATAAGAAAAAAAAAATAGAAAGAAATACAAAATCCAGGAAAAGAACAATATACATAAGAAACAATAACATTAAGAGTTCAGATTGGGGAAAATAACAATACATAAACAAAACGGTAACATAACAACAAACAAAAAAAAAGATCCATATATTTTTTTAATGAAGAAACATGTGCGCTTTACAGTCAGGGTTTATTTTAACATTGGCAGGTAAATTAAATACGGGATTCACAACAAAGGGCATTATCTAATCTGATTCCTGATAATCTCTCTCTGATGGATCTCCAATCGGACATGTTATTCGAAGGGCACAGTTATTAACAGCACATACAAGAGGGTGAATTCAAATCTGCTTACATGGCAGTCGTCGATAGCAGTCACGATTCCGTTGGTGTAAAGTGTGCAGAATAGGGACTCTGGATATCACGCGTACCATGGCAGACAGGACGCAGCGAGTCATTGCACTGGTCACTGGCTTTAATATTTATGTACAATGCAGAGATAGCAAGGCGTTTATAAAGTACTGATGCAATAGTGGGCGGCTACGTGCCCAAGGCACACCGCACGCAAGGCTCTAGGTCTGGATTAGGAATGAAGCGGCCGGAATCTATGTCCCGTACGCTGTCTCATTGGTCAATAATAATGATGGCCGGCGAGACGTGCCGTTATTGGTGGGATCGCTGACGAGCGGCTAGATCTATCTTTATTTAACTAGCAGCTAGAAGTATTATTCTTCCAACGACTAGATTCTCTTAATTGTGTTACTTAACAAACGTAACAATGAAAAAAATACTTTTGCTGTTCAAAAAATAATATTAAATCGAATCGTAGAACTACTGGAATTTAAAAAAAAATAATCTTCTAAATTTTCTATTTCTCGATGACCAACAATTTCAAGTTATGTAGTTTTCCAATGTTCTACATTTAAGACGGAGTTTGTATTTCTTCCCTGCACACTAAAGATTTTTTGTCTGGAGTTCCCTTTACACGTCAAACCTTAAAAATAAATGACATTGGTATTCCGCGAAATTCAACGAAGTAAAGCGAATTTCAACCTGACAATCATAATTTTCAAACGAAATCCTCACATCGTGTATGGTAGAAGCAGGTAATGCATGGAAATTTGTTTTGATTAGGCGCCTAGTCTTTATGTTATCCAGTTGGGGGAATTTTTAAATTTTCCAGGTTTAAAAAAAGCAATTTGCTGTTATTTTCATAACTTTTCCATCCAGAATCTCATAAAATGTGTAATTCAGGCGAATACAAAATCTTTAAAAAATGTGTAAATAGTAATGAAGACGTTCGGGAAGACTTTCTGAACTATTTTTTAGATTTACATGGGCGATTTGATATTTAAAAAAAACATAAAACGAAAGTAAATCATCATTTTACATATCCGAGTACACCCAAAAGAATAAAAAAAGCCTCTAGTTAAGCTTTGAATAATTATTTTATTTCACTGCTAATCGAATTATATGTTTAAAACTACATCTGGCAGTCTTTAGTTGTGATTTTTTTTATGCTACCGACTAAATGCGAATAATGTGTTACTTTAGTACATTTTTGTACAACGTTCTTCCAGAATTTATTGTGGTGCGTAAAATTATGTAAAACCCATAGTAAAAGTAATTTTCTTTTACAACAACGAAGTAAGATATTTATTACAAGTTACTTTTCAATAATAACTCAAAAACTATATTGAAAAATACCTACATAATTTTTTAAGAAATTTATTGTTAATCAAATTATATAATAATAATAAACTAAATAATAACATTGATATTAACATTAATGTTATTATTTAGTTGTGGAAGTATTTTTTTAATTTTTTTATTATTGTGACAGCTATTTCGGCGTTCAAGGCTTTTTTAAAACTTTATTAAATTTGGTTTGCATTAAATTTCTTAAAATTAAATGGAGTATTACAAATTAAACACAAAAGCGATTAATACCTGCATACATACAAAAAATATATGCATATATGACTTCAAAAGATTTTTTTCAAGAAAATAATGACTAGTTATGAAATAGTAATACGTATTCAATGATTTACACATGCAATAAATATATTTAGGAGTTTAGCGGTTAGTACCAATTTAACAAAAAGTTTCCCCGGAACTTGAAATTTAATTTAGATTCAGTACGAAAATTCACTTCCTAAAGTTTATGTCATCAACAATTCCCGGATGTTTGGCATCAAGGGATACAGATATATTAAAATTAGATGTAGATTTATGCAATACATCAGAGTAACGTTTCACCTTCATCAAAAGCCGTTAAATTGCATGATTTGGGTAAATTATGTATTACAAAATGTTTCTGTTTTTATTTGACTTAAAATAAGAGATAGTGTGTAAGAATTATTTTCCTAGGAATAAATACAATATTTTGATAGTACGTAAAATATATTTATTCTTTCAAGGTCCCTCTATAAATTGATAATATTACAGCATGTTCATCCCTTGTCAAATTACAATCCACCCTAACACCTTAGTAGACATGCTCTTTGACAAGTTCAATACTGCCAGAGACTCGGGGTTGATCTAATCACTTACTGATAGTAATAATAATATTTGGCCATATTTATAGCGCCATTTAAGAAAAATACTACATCAAGAACATTGTTGAACACGGTAAGAAATTAATGTTTGTAAATTTTATAACTTCTTCAACGATATGCCACACGCCTCCAGTCTCTCCAGAGCGCGGGGACTAGGTCACCCTGGGACTGGTACCTATGAACTACTTTCACTAATCTTTATTCAAACAAAAGTAAATACTACGAAAATAGATTAAACACTCGAATCACTAGAAATGCCAACAAAGATTTACTCCAAATTCCTGTAATTCATACTACTTTTGGGCAACGGAATTTTAGGTACTTTGCGACAAGAATTTACAACATTCTTCCAGTTAGCATAAAAAAATCTGATTCACAAAAAAAATTCAAACACAATGTAAAAATTTGGTTAAAAGTAATGATAGGGCATTTACCGGTTCACTCACCCAAATTCGAAATTATTGATTCAACGATTTACGAATCATATCTTAATATAAGTGTATATTCATAGGTATTTTAAAACTATAAAATAATTTGCAAAATTACTGTCTCAACACAGGCTAGCCTAGTGAGGCGGGTTATGTGAACCTTCAACTATAACTGTTATTATACTTTTTTCTATTTTACTTGATAAACCACTGTACACTTACATTATTATATTATACATGTATTTTAGTTATGGTTAAATTTAATAACAATAAAGATATTATTATTATTATTATGACCTGGGTCGCGCGGCACTTCGTGGGTGGCTAGCTTGTCGAGTGGAGAGCAGGAGACTTCCCAGGGCTTGAATCTTATGCTTCCTGAGATGTCTATGTGGTGCATGATATAATAAAAGATTGTTGATTGTTAATGAAACTATATTTTCTCAATGGATATGTATGGTGGGACGATTCCCAATACAGAGTGTTAGGATGTAAAAGTTGTTACAGAGATTGACAATGTACTTTAATGTGAAACCTGACCGTACAATGAATAAAGTTATTTACTGAAGAGATCTTATTGAATAGAAATATCTATCGGCTGGTTTATCTAAATATTTACTTGAATCGAATATAGTAGGGGAACGGAGATGATTTCTTCCAAAATGAAGACGGGCTGTCGTCTGGCAAAGCAGTGAGCCGACAGCTCTTTGGCTCTGGCGCAAGACAGTGTGGACGGCGTGGGTGGGTGCTCGGGCATCTGGCTGCTGGTGGTGATGAGGATGGTGATGAGGGCGAGCGGGGTAATGGTTCCAGGCTCCATCCGGGCCTCTTTGGTGAAGTAGGTCGGCGATCGATTAGCGAGAGTTTAAGTGGCGAGGTAGTTGCGCGGAAGTTTATGTGGCTCATAAAACCGAAGATCACTTCTCTCTCTGTTTTTAATCAGATGGCGACGATCCCGAGGTCTCGTCTTTGGCTTGCGCATGACCAGGGAGCGGACTTCCTGCGGGGGGTGTTCCACTCTCAGAATCGATTGTGTACCAAGGATCTAAACTCTGCAACTTGTCTTACCAGATGACACAAAGGACGAGGTCTAAACTACTAGCCTGTATGTATTAGGTTCAGCTTTAACGAGAATGGAACTTAAGGTCTCGCGAGTTAGGACCATCGTAGAGTTATCGACGGCGGCTGACTGTCTTTGTCAGATTTGTGTTGCTTGGTCCGAGCCCGTCGAAGGGGTGTAGCTTCTTTCTGGGCTTGGACCTCACATGGTCTCGAGTTGCCGCATTCTCTTGGAGTGGAGGGTGCTTCCCGCGATAAAGTGGTTTCCACACGAGCAGGCGGCCTAATTGCTGGGTGGCCGGCCCAAGATTGCGTTTTGCTGTTGCACGGCAGATGTCATCAATGATCATATGAACATATAGCTGGGAGCATACGTCCAATGGCTTGCTCTTTGTTGCTATATTTGTCATTAATCACATGAACGATCGCGAGAGTGTACGCATCTTACGCGAACACCTTCGTGTTCAACACAAAACCAAAAACTTCGCACTGGCACTTGGCAGCTATGACTATTATATATATATACGAGTATATATTATCAATCCAAGAAAAAGAAGATCTATTTTAGGCATCTTTTGGTTAATTGAGGGTTATAGATCACACATGACAGAATACAATTTTATTTTACTTTACTGGTATATTATTTGGGAAAAAAATATGGTAATATGCTGACTACCATAATACGGACATGTGCCTAGTTTGGTAGTAGAAAATGATCTGATCTTTTTACCGAAAACTTTAAATATGCATAAATGAAATTGAAAAAAAAAATACATATCGACTTGTACCGATGCGTATTTCTTTAGCGAAATATCAAAGGAAATTCAAATCGAAAAAAATTATTTTTAGATTAAATTAAAGGTGCGAAAATTTAATTAAAATACATATTAAACTATACATGTGTCTAAGGATTGTATCGAATGTAGGTATGTATCATTTTATTTAAAACGATAAAAAAAGCGCGCTTTCCAAAGTGAAATCTGAAAAATTCGAAGATCGCTTCGCTAAGCGGAGAAAGGGAGTATTGCCATTATTGCCAATTAAAAAACCAGAAACGGGAATAATATATTTTTGCCGTCGGCCACACTGCTGACCCACCTAATGGTAGCCGCTAGACTAGAAGTACTAGGTTTAGTAACGACACAGCGTTCCGTTTTAGTTTCCTGTGGCCACGCCTCTTTTGGGCCAGGAATTTGCCGCCACACGGTTCGTTTTGCCCATTTATGGCAAAACCACTGGGCCGCCCGCTCGTGTGGAAACCATTTAACGTGATGAGCGTATGTGTCATTACTTGATGTTAAAACTGTTGTTTCACGGGATATTCTTTTTAAGGGTGATTTCTTCTGCTTACAGTGGCTTCACTGTGTCGGTTTTACGTACCTCTTTGGTGTGATTATACACATCAATAGTATTAGTTTTGTTTAAAAACAATTGGAAGCAGTTTCTCCATGTATATATGGGTTGCAGTGGTCCCCGGGTTTGTGGCAGTGAATAATTAACTGTGATGTATGCAAATGAGTGCGTGCAAACCATAAAAACACATTTACGAAAAAAAAATTATTAATTTTATCAAAATACTTTACAATTTACATAGATTAAACGTGGCGTAAAAAATAAACGGATACTGATATTTACATATTCACAGATGTCGCGGGCTGTCGTGTTGTAAATAAATGTTCAGATTCTTTTATAAAACGTCAAGATTGAAATAACGTTAAATTTAAGGAATATTTTGCCTCAGATATTTTTTTACATAAGACGTGGGTTGGTAAGTATATTTTTAAAACAATATTAGATATTAAATATTAATATGTCGTTAGTGAGATACTTACCTTCCTAAAAAATATAAGGATATAATATTTGCTAGGAAAATAGAGGTAACGTTATGAATATATTAAGATTGTTAGTATATTTATATTCATGTCTGTGAAAAATCATACTAGTGGTAGATGTAGAGGACTGTGAAGAGTTTCTTTGTGAAGCAGAGCAAATCGACATATTTGAGGACTAGTGCATGAAAAAAATATATACAAACTGTATAACACAAATAATTCAGAGTGGTTTCATATCTAAGAAATAAATGTTTAATATATAGGAATATGCAGTTGCATACTTAACCCAATAGCGAAGGAAAGACTGGAGTGATGGTTATGATGAATGTATTATGTTACGACCGCACAATCACCCAACAACTCAACCCGAACTCAATGCGGAGTTGGGAAGTTGGCCAATCGTAAAATAGTGACTATAAATCGGGCAACTACACGATCGGCCAACGTTCCAACTACGAACTCCAAACTACTGATGCCATTTTAGCTAAAATTTATCGATATACCGATATTCATAGAAAGTCTACCGAAGTTTATAATATTATTGACACAATTCGTTTCTCATTAGGTATTCATTATAGCAAAAATAAATACAACGGATAGCTGTTGTGCCTGTTTTAGCTCCGTATTTTATTTTTACGAACAGCCTGTGTCAGATTGCAAGCAATTAATATAACACCTGGCCCCGATTATACATCGGATTACATGAACTTTGCTATTTATGTGGTTTTTCACGAAAAACGGCGCAATGCATATAATAATATTATTATTATTTTTTGCATAATATTAGGGTTTAGTTTCATATTTGTCCTTTTACGTCATTATAAACATAGTTCAGTCATATTTTATTATTCGCCCACCACGTCCGTTGAAATCGCCAGCCGAACTCGTGCAAGTTCAGCCAACTGGCTTGAAGGTTGGGCCAACTAGTTCGCCACCGGAGCGTTCTCAGGCCAACTCGCCGACTTCGACCCAACATTGTCCAACTCGCGCGAACTACCCCCTCTATACAATCACCAAACATTTTAGTTGAAAGGTTGGGCGATCGTGTGGTCGTGGCATAAAGTCGTAATTTTGCATTCATCACATTAATTTACCGGAGTAAAGGTCACTCAACTCACGAAAGGTTATTCATAAGACTATTATCGAGCGGTTAAGATTCTCGACTACGAATTCAGAAGTTGCAAGTATAAATCTCGGGATGCGAAAATAAATGTTGTTAAGGCGATCCACTTCCTTCAAACGAAATCACACATTCCTCATGCAGGTGGCGAAAGGGTTGAGATTTCCGCTTAACACCGGCCGCACGTCTCGATGTACGCGAAAAAATATCACCAAAATATGTTTTATTTTATTTTATAAAGTTCAGGAATAATTATTAGAATCTTTTACAGTCATTTTCTAAAAATCTTAATTTGTCACAGTGAAAAATACAACAATATCGGAAAAGGGGTTCGTAAGTAGGAGATTTTGCACTTTAAAATTTTTTATTAGGTCTGATATTTTATTTTTTTCTAGGCTTAAAAAGACTCACCAAAAAAGTCCGGTTAAACGAAATCCCAAGGTTTGCTCTGCATGCAGTATTGAATTAAATCATCTATGATATTTCAAGGCTTATTACTACTCATTGCATCGACTCAATGAAGTTGTGCTATTTCTCATTCAATTAATATATTGTATATTTTCGACACGTTCCAGAGAGGTAGATGCTCTCAGTATTGCTATGGTGAAGGATCACCATCCAAAATTTAAACTTTTCAAAATGACTCTAGTCGTGCCTAGTAACTAAATCCGAATAGTCAGGCACTTTCCGTTCTTTCTCTTCTCCATCTCTTCCTCCCCATTCCCTTCAGCCTTACGAAGTACGTCAATTTGGAATCACACTTTTTCTAAGCAGTTGGGACTCTTGTGAGGTATCAACCTGTAATTAGCATAACGAAAAAAAGACAAAATTATTCACCCTTTTAGACCTAAATTATAACCAGCAAGTTCATTCAAAAGCAATTTATGTTCCGTATAGCGCGTTTCAGTTTATGTCCCGTATGGCGTGTTTTAGTTTATGTCCCCTATGGCTTGTTTCAGTTTATGTCCCGTATGGCCTGTTCCAGTTTATGTCCTGTTTGGCGTGTTTCAGTTTATGTCCCGTATGGCGTGTTTCAGTTTATGTCCCGTATGGCGTGTTTGAGTTTATGTCCCGTATGGCATGTTTTAGTTTATGTCCCGTACGGCGTGTTTCAGTTTATGCCAGAAAATACACTGTTTACAAGAAAATACAACATTTTATTAATTTGAAAAAAAAATCAAATTTAAACAGTGGACATATACCACCAGAATATACACAAAACAAGTTGGAGGGTAAACGCCATCTTTCAAAACATAAATATGGCTACCGCCTGATCGAGTAGTTACAATCAAAGGAAAATAATACCGTATTGCCAGCAACTGACTGTATCCGTGTATGAGTGGATACGATACTTGACTACGAATCCGAAGGTCACGGGTTCAAATCCCGGCGTGCGCAAGTAAATTTTATTTAATCATTGAAGAAGATAATATTAACATATCCTAAATGAAACACGAAACCAACAAAAAAAAACGAAAATAAAAAGGTATTAGTCGTATCTGGGATTTTATTGGATTAAATTGTGTTATTTCACAATTTATTCATTTAATTAAAGTAAGATTTTTTTTTGCTTTTTTCTGGCACACGGACACGCCCAAAACACATTTATATTGCCTTAGGGACATTATTCTAAATTAAATAATTTAAAAATATTTTTAATCATTGAAGATAAAATTAACAACTCCCAAATCGAAAGACGAAACTGCAGGTATTTTGTACCGAAATATATCACAATCAGGTTTACAAGCTTCAATAAATTATAAAAAATAAAAATAAAATTGTAAAAATTCTTTCTTTAAATTTTTTAAAAAATTATTTTGTACAAAATAGTAAAAATAATCTGTTTTTTAAATAATGAAAATTATTTTGTTTCAAATAATAAACAATCTTTGGTTTAGATAGTTTATTATATGTTTCAAATAATATATGTACGCGTTTTTTAAATAATGTTATTTATTAATATTTTTTTATCTACATTTGTAAATTGTCTATGCTTATATGGTTTCGAAACGTGTCGATATTTATTTACTAATTTAAATTTAAACGAAACATTTTTTTTTATATAGATATAACTTGGCGGTTGTTCATTACAAAAAAAAAACAAGTTCATAGTAAGTTAGTATATATTTATTACTGTAGAAGGAATGGTGTTTCCGAAACCGGTAGGAAAAGTACTTAAAAGGAAGAGGTGTTATATTAAGTGAATTTATTTTATTTTAATATATATATATTTTAATATAATTTACACTTACATCAGTAGATCGCTTAGGTGTACGTAAAATATATCAATGTCTTTAACATGCGGGCAATATTACATACTACGTTCCCATATAGAGATAACAGAAGACTAATAAATGAAATAACTTCAGAAATGATTTTTACAGAGGTATTCCCAAAGATAGTGCTTTCATTTAGCAACCCTTTCCGAGTCCCTGCGGGCTAATACGGCCTATTTAAAAAGCAAAAGGTCCGAACACCCAACTTTTGCTATCAGCACGGTGGAATCTTCCCCGAGCCCACCGAGGTATTTAAATGTGAATTTCGGAACGACGCCGACGCCTTTATTTTGGGAAACCATCGGTGATAGCCGGTGATTCTACTTCCTAACTTTTTGATTATCGGCAGAGCGAGTACTTTTGTTAATTATTCGTCGAACTCGGAAGTCATCGAACTCTTGAGATTTCTATTTACGGAACGCTTCTATCTCAAGGAAGATTTCCATCTTATTATTTTATCCATTGAGTTTATATATAAGTAAGTTCGTCGCGATTTTACTAAACCAACGTTTTATTTAATAAATTATCTTATAAATAGTACATTCTTAAATAAAAAAACGTTTCTGAAGATTTTCCTTTACACGATTAGAAAATCCGGTGGTTTTGAAGATGAAAAGGTCGTGAAAACAATTTATAATATCCATCAATTTTTTTGGACTTTATTTAGCACACCGTGGATACCTCTGGGCAGATGCAATCTTATTTTTATAAATATTAATTGATAAAGTAAAGTTTTTAAGACAAGATATTTGTGCATAGCGCAAAGGGTAACAATTATTTTTACAAACAATAATTATTAGCCTGAAACACTCATCCAAATTAAAAAAACCTTCCGAGAAAAGATAAATGTCAAAAGATAAATTTGGATGAGTGTTTCAGGCTAATAATTATTGTTTATAAAAATAATTGTTACCCTTTGCGCTATGCACAAAAATCTTGTCTTAAAAACTTTAGTTTATCAATTAATAAATATTTGACAAGTCAAAAACATTTTTCACCAATAAAATGTAGACATAATTTGTCTCGACGCCATCTATTGAGGGATTTAGCCGTTACAAGCCTTCCTCATACTAATAAAGTTGGTTGTTTACAGGTGAAATATAATAAAAAACAGTAATTATTGAATGAAACACTAGTATATATTGATTAACTTGGCGGGTTTGCGATAAGCCGACGTAGCTCAACGGTAGAGCATCTGACCGGCAATCAGAAGGGTGCAGGTTCGAGTCCTGTCGGCGACATTTATCTTTTCTCGGAAGGTTTTTTCAATTTGGATGAGTGTTTCAGGCTAATAATTATTGTTTATAAAAATAATTATTTTTATTAGTTTGTTTTTAATAAGTCACTGTCCTAGATTTTTTTAGAAAATACGTTTATAATAAAACGCATAAACATGACGAATAGTTTGATAATAACATATTGCGTTTATTTTAGCAATCTCAAATAAAAAAATCCAAATTTCAAAAATAAATATTATGGTTCACGTATTTCGTGACTTCTTTCTTTTTATATTGTAGATATTTCTTGGAAAATCTTCTCTTCTCTATACAGTAATGAGTTCTGTGCTTTTGATTTCTTTCGATAGGGAAGTCTGATTTAATTTTTTCGACTTGTGGAGTGGTTTTGTTTGTGATGATGTTTATTAATTTTTCGCATAAATATTTAAAGATTGAAAATAAACTCGCTTAGAGTCTTGAAAGCACGATAAAAAGGTAGCAGCGAAAAATATACGGGAATTAATTGAATATGATATTAAAAGTTCTTAGAAATCGAAGTACGAGACT
Source organism: Halesus radiatus (assembly GCA_022606495.2). Classification (NCBI taxonomy): domain Eukaryota; kingdom Metazoa; phylum Arthropoda; class Insecta; order Trichoptera; family Limnephilidae; genus Halesus; species Halesus radiatus. The sequence continues at coordinate 102,641 of JAHDVE020001739.1, read as the reverse complement.
GATAAAAATTACGGGACAGATTGGGGCAGCTGTAACTCAGTGGATTAAAGCAAAAAGTTCCCGGATTGACCATGAGGTCCTGGTTTCGAGTCCCAGTTGCTACTGATATCTTTTTTCTTTTCTCTATCTTTTCGGTTTCATTTTGAGAGTTTTTGGTGTTTTCTTCAACGATTGAAATATATATCAATGAGGTATATAAGCTATAATAAGTTATTCCAAAATTGAATAATTATTTAAATTCATTTGCTGTGCAGGTTCTTGTTATCTGAACATGTATTTCTCAAGCTGGACTCATGAAATTTCAATATATGACATCATTTATATATTTACCATATCACCAGTTTAGGGATTCCAACTGCACCTATACATGTGTCATTTCTCTTCCATTTTCTTGTATCACGGCCATACATCATACATTGATGGCCTCTATGGTCGAGGGGTAAGGCTCTCGACTAGGAATCCGAAGGTCGTGCGTTTAAATCAAGTAAATTTTATTTCGTTAACTTGCGCTGGTTTACAATTAATTACTTTCAAAATAATATATTATATTTGCGCACGTTCCAGAGTGGAAGATATTATCAGTATAGCTCTGGTGAAAAACCACCATTCAGATTTGAAATATTGCTTGAAATGGCTTTTAGCCGTGTTTGGTGACGAGATCTGAATAGCCAGGTATTTCCCCACCTTTCTCTCCCCCTTATCCTTCCCCTCCGCAATACCTTCAGTTTCACAATATTCCTCAATTGAGGATGCCATAGTCTCACTGGCTCCAGACGGTTGGGAGCAGTTGGAACTCTTGTGCGGTATTCATATAAAAAAATAAAACATCAGGAATGGTATTTATATACTCTATTTTGTACTACTAACCAAGTTTCTATTAAGAATCTCTACTGTCTAAACTCATTTGACGGCCTTCGTGGTTTATTGGTTACGATCCTTGCCTACGAATCCGGAGGTGGCGGGTTCAAATTCTGGCTGGCTGAAATAAATTTCAAGTGTACTGTAATAGTCAATATATTGTGTTTTTACGGCACGTTCGCCCTGATCACCATTCAGATTTGAAACGTTGTTTGAAATGGCTTTAGCCATATTTGGTGAACAGATTTGAATAGCCAGATACTTCCAGACCTTCCTCTTCACCATCTCCATCCCCACCTCACTACCTTCAGCCTCACAATATACCCCAATTGATGATTCCATAGTCTGTCTGGCACCAGACGGTTGGGAGCTGTTGGGACACTTGTGCCGTACTAACATTTAAAAAAAGCGTAATGCAAACCTGCCAAACATTTAAAAGAGTCAAAATTGTAGTAGAAATTAAAACATATTGTTATAATGGAAATATAAAAATCAAACCGAGCAGGATTATAAAAATATGTACGTGCGTTCTTAGAACGACTACTTAACTCCCGACGTAGTTTTTATAAAAGCGTGAAAAGATATATTTATAAATATTTTTTTCGCTTATTTTTGGTACTACCCCTACTGAGCCTTGCTGTTTTCACCTCCGAGATAAGCGAGCCCCGCTCGCCCTTATCCGAGCCCTGCGGACTTATCTTGTCACCCTTCGGGGAAATAAACAAAGGGAGAAGAGATCGGGTAGCGGAAAGCGGTCACAGTGAATTTAATTTCGAATAAAATAATATCCTTTATTGGCAGGTATTTACGGAAACGATTTTTGGTTTAGTTTACAGAATGTTTTATTATCATTCCTTCAATACTTGTTGTTTGCGGCTACATATATTTAAATTTTGATTGAGATTTTTTTTAAATAAGGAACTAATGTGAACAATTTTATCGTGTAAAAATATATTCATTTACATCAGCAGGTTCTGAATACATACGTTTTTTTAATGTAACTAGCTGATGCGTACTCAATAAAAATAATTAAAAATTTAAAAAATTTAATATATTCTTTAGACTTTTATAAAAAGTCAATAGATGTCTCATATAAATAAAAAGTCGGATTTTAATCCAAAACACTGTTTAGTTTGCAATTGAGTTCGTGTAGAACTTTGTAAACATCATAAAAATAGCTGATGGAAAATAATATTCACAAATCTTGAATTTGTAATATGATATCGACGAAGATGACATAACTTGAACTGGTCTCATTAGCTACGTTGGTTGAGCGTTGCCCCGGATAGGCAGAAAACCTAGGCTCGAGTCCCAAATGCGATCTTTTTTATTTTCTGTCCCCTTTTCCGGTTTTATCTTTCATTAAGGTTATGTTAATATTATTTTCAATGATTAAATATTACAATTTGGTTTTTAAATCTCAATAAAATGGAAATATTATAAAGTTTTTATATAAGTACCTACTTGTGTTTTCCATTTTGAAAATATTCTAGCCAAATAAACCTATTGAATATGTATTCTGCGGTTAACCAGAGTGGTATATCTATGGGTTAACCCCAATAGAACATGGTGGGTTTAATTTTTTTTATACTAATTTTAAAACGTTATAGCAACAGTTTTACTTATTGGATTTCATTTAAACTACTTTTAAAACATTTTGTCAGTAATAAGAGCAAACTGTCCTATTGTCAGAGTAATTGGTGGAGTAATTTTTAAGAAAATCGAGGACAGACAGGCGTACAAACATTCATTTTTATATACATATTGATTAATTACACGTAGAATTCATTAATCGTTATTTAAAAGTTAAAAAAACCAATCCCTACAAAGCAACCTATTCTGTTAGTACCATTGCATTCTTGACATCTGACATCACGGGTCTCATTCGCGCGTTTTCGGGTTTTCGATTTGAATGGAAATTTTTATTAATCGATTTTGTTTTGTATTTCAAATGTGCATTTTTTATTGGTTTTGGAAATTTTAATCAATTTTTTTTTTGATCTTAAGCTGTTTAAGTTTTGCACAAGATAAAAGAATATTATTATTGAAGGAAATAAAGTATTCGTTTTTTTTTTCAAACTGTCTGAAAATGGCAAAACAGTGTGAAAATGGCTTTAAACGCCGAAACAGCTGTCACAATAATAATAACTAAAAAAATTTGCAGAACTTTATAATAACATTATTGAATTTGATTTAAATTAAACTTTATAAAAATTTAATGGAGTTCTACGAATTAAACACAAAAAACAGTTAATGAAATAAAGTATATTCACGAGCAATGTTATTGAAAAATTATTATTATTAATTGGAGTTAAGTATTCAAAATAGGTTCACAATTTTATTACTCGGGGTTAGTTATGGTTTGCCATGAATATAATATTAAATTTATATGTAAGGTATAGCTCATCCTTGTTTTGACAAATGACTTAAATGAAATAGATTTCTTGCGTTGTAGCGGGCGTTGAAAAATAAAAAAAAATAAAACTTAGGAAATTAGATTAAATGTTACAAAACTAACAGTAAAAAAAATACTGGCGTGTGAACGTTGTTATTGACCTAAATTTTTTTTATGGACTGAACTTGTTTATTGTATCGTTTTCAAACTCATCTTACAATTTTTTTAATTTGATATATTTTCAGTTTGATGACTAGGCTTCATAGAGCAAGTAAATCTTTCCATTCTAGCCCCCCGAGTATGATCACGCCAACCATATTAGGTCGACGTGAATGGTTATTTGTTCGTTGGCGATCTGCAGTCGCATTTCCGACATTTCAATAAATCCCTTATCGGTGAATCAAGCAGGTTTTTTATGTGCTTTAGGCTCCAGCCCAGAAGTGGCTCCCAAATTTATTTGTTGGACATACTTGAAATTTGTTCAGTATGTCCAACAAATAAATAAGTAATAGTTTTTACGTTTGCAATATTACCACATAGAATCCAAAATTTTAAATTTTTACTTCATAACTTGCTAGGTGCACATCGTTAGTTACAGGTATTTTAATTGCAATTAATTTTTATAACTGTGTGCATAATTAGTAGAAGCAGAGAAATTGACAATTTTACAAGAGCGGACGTGAACAGATCTTTCCTTGTTCCGATATGCAGAACTAATCTACCATTAGTAATATCCCTCGGAAGAATGACCATGTTCTTAAATGGGCTACCGCCTAATGTCGACATTTTCCAGGTTAATATTGATAAATTCAAACTGCTAACAAGTATTTAACCAAACTTGGCTAATAATGTAGTATGCTTTTGTAATTGGAATAATTCCTGTAAATGTAAATTAAAAAGCATAAGGAAGACATGGCACGATCAGGTGAATCAAATACTTGAGTCGGGCCATGTCAGAAGTCGGAATAATAGAAGAGAATGTATGAGACGATCTATGAATGTGAATGAAGCTAGAAGTGTACGCCAAGAGCGAGTTGTTTGGCGGTCCGTCCTCCCTGCCTACCCCTGCGGAGAAACGGCGTCATGGTTAGTTAGTTACATTAAAAATAAAATAAACGAATAAAAAAAACTTTAATTTGGACCAAATTGGTAATTAGTAATTTTTATTATTATTTGAAACACAATATTTACACAATATAAATAATGTATGCATCATACAAAATAAATCGTTCTTAATCGTCGTATAAAACATCTCCAAAAAATCTGTTTTCAACATACATGTGATGTACGTAATAAAGATTTTTCGGTTTCATTTTTCGATTTTGGAGTTGTCAATATTATCTTCAACGATTAAAAATAAATTAATTAACCAACCATTCTCTACTCATCTCCTTCCCTTACTTCCTCCAACCTCATAGAATATTCAAAATCGTGGTTGCGTTAGTCCGACCAGCCTCACTCAGAGTAACTCTGATATTTCATGGTTTTTTTTTTATATTCATAAATAGTTACTTTAAAACAGGAGAAAAGAGAATTGAGTAGAGTAATGTTCATCGATCTAGCCAGATTTATCTGGCTAAGTACAAGGTCGCAGAATATCCTTTAAACTCATAAGTCCCGGGCTTATTCTGCAGCTAGATACCAAGATACTCGTACCTACAGAGGGGGGGGGGGGGGGCATACGACCGAATAGATTTAATGTTGATCCGCATAACGGGACTTTACCTCCCTGAGCCAGCGGGTGCATTATCTAGTCTTTTCACGGTTGGACACGTCCAGTCTTTAAACTGCCGGAATTGCCAGAGAAGCGTTTCCTTCTTAAAAGATCTTCTCTTAGATATTTTTTTATCATTCTTTAATTCAACGTTCGACCAAAATCTCGCCAATAAAAAAGAGCTTTTTGGGATGCGCTGCTGCATATATATGATTAAATGGTTTACGTAATATAAGATATTCGCAGAATATCATTGATAAAAATACATTTATTTGATTTTAAGAATAATATTACTTTAAATACGTCCAAATTTCGTTGTTAATTTTTTTTTCTGTGATAATATTAGGAAATAACGTATTTGTCAATTATGTTTTAATTGATTCCTGTAAGTTAAACATATTTAAATTCACCATAACAGATTAATCGAAAGAGCGTATTTTAGGATCTGAGATTAATAAAGCGACTAGCTAATATTAAACAGAAGCTGATTTATTTGCAGAACTGTTACAAAAGCCTATGAATGAAATCGATAACAAGTAATTCGAATTAAATACAAAATAAAATTGAGATAATCTAAGCAAGCCAAACTACAGAAAGCGAATGAAGCTATTAGAAAAAACCGGCGACTATAAATAAAATGTAGATGTCACTACTGTCGCCGTGCTTTAAGTGTTTGACGGATGTCGAAATAATAAATCTTAGTAGCCCGTTCAGCGGGTTTAAACGATCATATAGATAAGATATTTCGATGTCCAAGATGGAAATAAGAATATCAGCTAAAATTTGTAGTTTTTTTCTTTATTTAATTTTTATTTAGTTTCAATACATAATTTATTCATATAGTTTTATTTTATAAAGCTAATAAGACAATATGTGATGATTTTCTTAGTCCTCTTTGGGGGTTCCTGTGCTGACGGGGACTTGGTTTTATTTAAGAACTGACTGTTTTCAAGGTGCTACGAAGTTCATTTCAAGATGCTGGATAACTCCTCTTCTTTGATTTCTTTGAGCAAGGTTTCGATTTGATTTTTGAAATAGTTTGCCTTTTCAGTTTTATTGACCGGTGGAAGTAATAAATTAATAAGGTAATAAATAAATTATATAACTAAATAACAATAATAATAATTGTACGATTTGTACAGAGCCGTTTTTTGTGAAAAATCCCCCCAATGGTGCTGTTAACATTATTATATTTAAAAAAAAAATATGTAACCGGTTTTGCTCAACAATCAACAGTATCCTATATATTTTTTTCTAATTAAAGAACACGTTGAAAAAAATACTGGTGTCTTACCTTATTTTTTTAAAGATGTATGTTTCTGAGCTCATTGGCTCATGACGGAATTGATATTTCTATATGCAAATAGTTGCGTTAACCTATAAATTCTCGAAGGGAAAACAAAAACTATGCAAATTTCAAAATGTCGGAGATGGATATTTACAGCTGCTTTATGGTAAAAATTACATGGCCGACCGAGTAAAACATTTTACATCTATCGCGCACAATATTTTCTTTCTTAGAAGTGGATGTTGGATGTTTTTAGTTACACAAAAATGTTTTTTAAAAATAGTAAGAAAAGAATTCATCTATTTTATTAAGGATATGAGAATAATAACAGATTCAATCATAAAATACATCTATCTGATAATATGAAATTAAATACAAAGAAAGAACCAAATTAAGATCAAAATATCATGTTCACTAGTATGTAACCACGATTAGTATTTGTGCAAATAACTGAAATCAATTAATAAAATATTTAAAAAAAATCGATATTTAAAGGCTAGTTTGTACGTGCTCATGAATTATATGTATACACAATGATACTGTAATGGGAATATTATTTTAAGCGGAAATTCGGACGGAAATCAGATGAATATTAAAGGGTATGAAAATAAATTTCGAATAACGGAAGATCAAAGAACCCTTAAAAACATTTTTGAAAATGATATTCTTAGGGTTTGCTCGTGTACTTAAATGTTATACCAGTAATTAATGACAGGGATACGCATTCAATAATAATTTTTACTTATTTAACATTACATCATATATTATGGCATGTTATTAAAACATAACAAAATGTTTTAGAAATTTATAAAATTTATATGTTGCGTATAGATTTTGCAAGAACTATGCGTACAAGAGCAGAATAAAAACATAAAAAAACACACAAATTCATATTTGACTTTACCGCCCGTATAAAAAAGGTTACTTGTGACGTCAGTTAAATCTCATTATATAATTGAAAAAATAAATGATTGTAATATTCTATGATAAAATGACTATATTAGAAGCAATTTATATTACCGTTTAATGCATAAACATAACAATAATATTCAATTTTGGAATAACTTGTTGTAGCTTATAAACCTCATTATCATAAATTTTCTGGGTTCTGGTTTGTAGGTTCGGGGCTCTGGGATCTGGGTTCTGGGTCCTACGTTCTGGGTTCTGGGTTCTGGGTTCTGGGTTCTGGGTTCTGGATTCTGGGTTCTGGGTTCTGGGTTCTGGGTTCTGGGTTCTGGGTTCTGGGTTCTGGGTTCTGGGTTCTGGGTTCTGGGTTCTGGGTTCTGCGTTCTGAGTTCAAGTCCCATTTTCTACCGTCACGTTTTGTTTTTCATAGTTCATTTTGAGAGTTGTTAATATTATCTTCAATGATTAAAAATAACCAAAATAATTCTCGTCTCGAAGTTCAGATATTTAGGGTTGTCGTCTATTTTTAACATTTTTGACCCATAGAAAACTAATGAAAAATGACAAGGCTGAAAAGCTTTAAAAAATCGGATATTTTCTGGCCCTCAATGCACATTGACTAACAAAAAACCCATTGATTGTAAATCAAAGGGTTCGAAAACCTTCTCGCGAAATAGCCATCCAACCCTTTTTATAAATTACCTCGGCTCTGCGGCTATTTCAATACGACGAAAGAGAAATAATATTTCAAAGAAATTTCCTGTTTTAATAATAATTTCAATTCGGGTGGGTCAAAGGCTTAGAGGAAAAAACACTTAATTCCATAAAAATACAAAAAACGTGTTTCCTCCGCCCGAGAACATTAATTTTTCTGGGGAAATTTAACGCAAACCATTCTTCATAAACTGTGTGGGGAGAGGGAAAATGAAAATTTATCACTTGGCTCAGGAAATAAGCCGCAAGCGTCACCTTTCAGATAGAACTTTGTAGATCGTATTATTTTAACTCAATATTAAATTTATGCATTTAGACACAATGTTCAGTACAGACTACAGTTTTGGCTGTCGTAAATGAAAGCGGGCATAATGAAATAGGCAGAGGTATTATGAAGTTGTTTGTTTCAGTAATAACAAGAGACTTCCCCCCTAAACCACGGTTACCATAAAAAATATTTACGCTGGCTATCAAAGTTTGTTTATCGATTAAAATAACGTTACCGAGGTACTTTTAGAATATTTCAGTTTCTATTGGTAATTTTTGTTTTAATAAAATTTTATTACGATTTTGTTATAATATTACCCGGCATTGCCCCATTTGAAAATACGGTCCATTTTTATATTATAATGATGAGATTTTTGAAAACTCCATAACTTGAAATATAAATGACTGTTCGACCTAAACGTTTTTTCATTATCCTTCAAAGAGGTATAAGAGATAATGTAGTGTAATTTTTACAACGCTAGATCTCACCGTTCAAGAGTTTTAGTTTCTTTAGGAAATTTGATAGGTTGTTGTTACTATCGTGAAGAATTTGTTCGATTGCTTTCAAAGATGACCAATTTCTCCACAATATCTTTTGTAAATGCTTATAATGATAGTATTCATGATATTTCCTAGCTGCATAACTTATAATGGAAATGAGATTCTTGAGTTTTTGCTGTTTACACATCAGAAATATATATATCAGGAATCTGATATATACGAGATGACAGCAAAAATAATCAGTGAAGTTATTTTTTAACATTTCATGCTATGTGTGTTATTTGGTAGGGTCAATATACGAGGGGTGTTCAACAAGTTCATAGAAGCCAATACGAAGACAATGACCAGGGGAGTAATTTTTATTTCATTTCTTAAAATAACATTTTTAATGATCAACACATTTCATTCAACGGTGTTCGAAATTAATTATGTCGGTTTAAGTGCGATTTTTCAAATTCTTGAAAATGGATTACTTTTTCGCATACAAACTCCTCATTTAACTGAAATCTCATCCCAGCAAGTATTATTTTCAATTATGAGAGGAGATACATTTTGAAAAAGGTCTAGTCTATTTAGTTTGGGAAATCAAAAATCGATCGGATGTCAATAAAATGGATTTTGGCGTCTGTTTGTGCCGGCGCATTGTCTTGATGTAACATATTATTTTTTAACGCTGTGTTCTGGGTAGTTTTTCGATAATGGGAGGGTGTAAATTATCCAACTGGTCAAAATAATAATCTTTGATAATTCCAAATAAACACGAGGAAAATTTCTTTGTGTTTACCAAAAAAACTGAAGCCATATCTTTGCCAATCGATGGACCAGGATTCTATTGGGGTATATCTCCTTATTTTTCTCCTGTTTAGATTAATCTCTATAAACTTTGCTTGACATTAATGAACTTAAGTCATTAGAAGTCATAAATGTATGGTTTTTTTTTATAAAAATCTATAATTCTTTGAAATCATATGTCCTTCCCATTTTTCCATAGTCAGCATTCGCGGGTTCCAACATGATAAAGCTTTTTAAACGCCCAAATTATCAGGTATTATTAAATGTAAATCCCGCGTCGGTACTATCGGATTTATTAAATTTTATGTTTATGATTATTTATTTTTTTACAGATCCTCCACACAGGGGGCCCTGAGGGAAATAATGAATAATAAGGTAAGCGTAATGACGCCTAAGCCAGGCGGCCGTTGCTAAAGGCAAGTCGCTCTGCCGTTTACACACATCACCTATCAGTACCAATGCCGGTCTTGTTCTGGCGAGCGAAACGGCGCTGATGACGGGAGGGAATATGGCCCGGTGGTGAAACCCGGAACCGGAGCCATTAATAATCCGAGTATATTACCGAGGGATAGAATACTTCTTAACTGTAGCTAATTCGTTACGTAACAATCGCCTATATATAGTTCTTCAAACTTATTGAACTCCCCACGTATTATATTCCATGGTGCTTGGTTTTACACATAAGTGACAAAGGTCTAGATCTAGAAGATTCAACTGCTTTCCTGAAATTATTGGAAACCTCGATAGCGTAGCCACCTCATTTACTTCATCGCAAGTCATGAATGCGAATGCAGAATTACGAAGGAAGGAAAGGTCAAAACCGAGCGATAGGAGGTCACAGATAACTTTAAATTCAGATCCGACCCGTGAATAAGTCATGGTAATTTTATGATACAGAAGCTTTGGCCAGACGGGAGAAAAACGGCCATTCCACTATTCAAGGAAATAGATTGTCCGTAGATAATCCACGCTCTTTCCCGGAGAATTGATTGCATTATTGAACCGTTCGCATTGAGAAAAAACGCCGGGAAAATTGTTGTAGGTAAATTGATGTCGGAGGATCTAAATGTAAGGTTCATTTTGAAATAATTTATGAAAGATATAATGATATTTTGTTAAAATCTTTTAGAATCGTTGCAAGCAAAACGTTCTTAATTTTTTTAGTTATTTTCATATAGCGTGCTTAATTTTGTTGCCTCACATTTTGCACTACGAGTATTTAGTTTTCCATTCGATATACTCGTATTCATTCTACTTAGTAATTTAGTATTTTTATTTACGTTCTAATGTTTGTGTTTTCTTATTTTCTTTTAAATATCATGTAATATAAAATTACCAAATGAAATAAAATAAAATAATTAAAAATAAAAACGAAATTTATTAAATGTGCATTTTTGTACATTTATAGAATAAAATCTTTAATAGAAAGTAATGGGAAACCACATAGCTTGTGGGCGAGTTATATAAAGAAAATGGATTAAAATGCATTTTAAAAATGGCAGGTTACGTATTAAACAGTTGACAATCCTAGAAGATTTTAAGCAAGAGTAAAAGCTTTTTTTAACCATTGGACATTAATTTATTGAAAACAATTCCACTTAATTGAATGACTCATAAAATCTGTTCTTTGAATATTGCATGTCTAAAGCATAGAACCTTTTTTATAGTATTATTTTGATGTATTTTTATTAGATTTTTTATGAAACATTTGGTATTTCTTGTTATTTGACTGTATTAATTATATATGGCGAGATGTGAATTGCAAAGCCTCACACAATGACGCGGTAATAAAAGACAACGAAACAGTTTTTTCCGATAACCAATGAAACTCGTTGTCTTTAATTTTTTTCTCATCGATGAACGCACAGTTCTTTCCCTCCGTAAACGCTTCACGTAACGTTAATTTGCTTACGGGTACTTAACTGCTGCCTCTTATTTCGCTCATTTACTTTTACAACACGAATTACGTGCTCCGGATTCTGGAAGACTACGTGATAAACACAATATACCACATTAAATACACAAGATGTGCCCTTGACTGCACAAAATATGACTCCCTCTGATAATACTTAGAATAATTCTAATCAGCTTCAAAATAATGTTTTGTAAATATTGGTAAAAATAAGAACTTTATCAACTCGATATGCCTTTTTAAATGACAAATCACCAGAAAATACATTTTTACTGACTCATTGCCGAACTCAATAATATCCATCAATTTCCAAGATGGCACGTCAGCGTTACCTCAATATTAAGATATTTGACCAAGATATATTTTTTAAAGGAGTTGTTTTTTTAATAAAAAAATATTACCCACTTGTTTAATATACCTAATATAATATTTGTATTTATTTAAACCAGAAAAAATATAATTTATAAGATTTTAGCCTTTAAATTAGGTATATATTTTTCGCCTTTCCTTTAGCTTTGCATCAATTTTTAAAGGTTATACCTAAACATGCAAAAAAAGTTATATCGCATACATATATCATTTGTGATTTTGGTAAATCTTAGAGAGACACCATGAGAGGAGTGACACCACACTCGTAATAATTTTGAATATGGTGAAGATACAACGATCTTCCAAAAACCGTTCGATAAAGACTCCGGAGTTGAACGAAATAAGTCAATGCCAACTCGGCTGTGATGGCGTCTGCAGCATTCACAGCGTTGATGAAAATTTCACCCGAATAATAACGCCAAAGATTTACTTCATTGAAACACTGGTGCCGATTACAAGCGTAGCAGAGAAATAATAAAAGAAGTTTTCTTTTTTTTTTAAAATTTGATTTAAATTAAATAAAAAAAAATAATTAAATGGAGTTCTACGAATAAAACATAAAAACTATTAATATAATAATTGATCGTTTTTGCTTTTAATGTAGCTTAGTTTAAAATTACTTAAAAATTACTTTTTTTTCTTGCCGTCAAGTTGTATTTTTGTAATGAACTTTAATTTTTTTTGAAATTGAATGTAAATCAAATTTAATAATCTTATTATCAGTTTGAACTGGCAGTTTGAAAATGGCTTTGAATTCCGAAACAGCTGTCACAATAATAAAAACTGAACATACTTTCAGAACTTAATTATAACATTATTAAATTTGTATATATTAAATTTAATAAAAATTAAATGGAGTTCTACGAATTAAATAGAAAAACAATTAAAGTAATTTCAATATGGGAAGAGATGCCATACTAAGCAAGATTTATTTTTATTGTCGTACATTACTATTTTTTTTTATTTTAAGATGTATTTCCGAAGAAACAACGTTTTCAGTGGACTAAGAAAAATCTGATTTTGGCTATGGAAAGAGTATCCAAATGGACAATATCAAAGCACCAGATGGATTTAAAATATGTAATTCTTATTCGAAACTTAACAAGGTGACTCCAGTAAACTCTAATTCTCTGAAACTTCTCCATCTACATGCACCGGATTTAGATCTGCCAAATCTGGTTTTAGAATTGTGACAGAAAAAGAAATTCCATCAAATGTATTTCAAATCCAATTCCGACACTGCCAAAAGCAAATATTAAACCTAAGCGAATAGTATTTATGTTGATATCCCCTGAAAATTTAAGGCATATTAAAACCATATCGACAGACTAACTAACTAACCAATCATCACGCCGTTTCCCCGCAGGGGTAGGCAGAAAGGACGGACCGCCAAACACCTCGATCTTACCATACACTACTTGCTTCATGCACATTCATACATTCTCTTCTATTATTCCTTTATTTTTATTTTTTATAAATATTGAATGTATATCAAATATAATAATGTTATTATTAAGTTCTGCAAGTATTTTTAGTTGTTATTATTGTGACAGCTGTTTTGGCGTTTAAGACCATTTTCAAACTTGTAGTTTGAAAATGGTCTTAAACGCCGAAATGACATTATTAAATTTGATTAACATTAAATTTAAAAAAAAATTAAATGGAGTTCTACGAATTGAACACAAAAACAATTAATTCTATTATTCCGACTTCTGACATGGCCCGACTCAAGTATTTGATTCACTTGATCGTGCCATGTCTTCCTCGGGCGTCCCCGGCTTCTTATTCCATTCGCATTCGCGTAATACATTCTTCTTACACTCCTTTTTTCGTTCATTCGCTCTACATGCCCAAACCATCTAAGCGTACTTTTCTTAATCTTACTCATTACGCTTACATCAGCCTTGCATTCTTTACGAATTTCAATGTTTTTCACACGATCATACATGGTTTTACCAAACATTCGTCTCAGAGATCTCATTTCTACGACATTCAGTTTACTTTCATCCTTCCTCTGCCAATTCCATGCCTCACTGCCATACATCAGGGTTGGTATCAGCACTCCATTGTGGACTGCTAGCTTCGCTTCTTTGGACAACTTTTTGTTAGCGCCAACCGCGTTCAGTCCTCCGTTAATGGAGTTTCCTGCATTCACCCTTCTATCAATATAGCTATCAGTCTTTCCATCTCTCGTAAACATACTTCCCAAATATACAAACTCATCGACCTTCTCCAAGTATTCGTCATTCACAACTATTGATAGAGGGTACAGCCAAATGTAATATTTGGTTACATTGTCTTTTCAACACGATTCTTCGGGGCCCATTGAAGAATATTCCAAGGTGTGCGTTAAATGTTGCTTAAATTATTTAGCAACAAAAATAAAGCATGCTTAATCTGGTAAATTTCATCTTATGTTTCCTTAAAATGACCCCATAAGACGTGCATCATGTACCTCCGGAATAGCACCAACTTTGGGTTGGAAAATTTCTAAGAAAAAATTGTCATAAAGAAAAATATAGCTTCTGACACATCTCCTCCAAGGTGAGACATCTCATTCACACATTGGAGGAGAGACACCACTTTGTCATTTGTTTTCGGTAATGGGTTAGTGTATTTTTAAAATAAAAACTAATTCATAGCATTTAATTGGAAACCTTTTTTTGTTACCATTTTTCCAGAATGGGTGGCGTCTCTCCGGGTTTTGCCCTAACGATTTTTCATGTGCAGCCACAATTCAGGGATGGTATTATACGAGTATATGCTAACAAAATGCGGAATCTTAATAATAACGGTTTAATATAATTTTTTTATACCTCCAAATAATTTCTTACGCAATTTCTTCATCTGTATTTCATTGGATACGAAAATACAAACTAATGGAGGACCCATCTCATGCAGTTTACAACAATGATACACGTGTTAAAAAAACTCCTCCGTATGAGAAGTTTTAATTTCGTTATGCACACTAGTTTGTAAGTCCGAGAACAAAGGGTGATTAATCATCTACGGGTTTTTAGATACATTTTCGGATATACCCACTAAAAATGTAGAAGGCACATAATTACCTTATTCTTGCGTGCTTGGAGTAAGCCAATATTTTGGGGAACATAATAAGGCCACGTTTGTATATTTATTTGTCGAAAAATTACTACTTCAGCATCTTAGTAATCTATAGATTAATACTTTAGTTACAGCGGGAATATGTTTTAAAATACCGATTTTAACTCGGGTTTTACCACATCTCGCTCTGCAACAAGGTCCATTACCGCGTGTACTGCTTTAATTGATGCCGGAGTTCCTTCGTTTTTCAAAAAGCAATCGAATTTGCCGATTTGATCGAATTTTTCATACGTTTTGCATTTCAGTAAGGTATACATCAGCTTGTACTCTTAATTTGGCTTAGTTCGAGCTTCAATCTTAAAAAATATTGCTCAAACATTATAAAATAAAACTTTTAACAGCATTTTGCATTATTTATTATGTAAGTTTTCACTTAAAATTGTAAAATAACGGAGAAAAAAAAAATTCGATTACTTTGTATTTTGTATTTTCTGTTTTGACAGTTTTATAACACTAACGTTTTTATTGACGCGCCAAGCGGAGTGAATATGAACTACATAAATAACGACTGAAAAATGTCTTATTTAAGCTTTATTCTATTGTAGTTTTATTTTTAATCAATAGAGTCGCTACTGTTTTTGTCACCAAATTTGTTGGATTTATAATGTTATTTTTCATGAGGTAAGCCGCGTCCTCACCCCATCTATTCTATGTGATAGTATGCCCTATAGAAATAGAAGACCAGTATTTAATAGACTTCAACTTTCGTTCTATTCTATCTTATAGACAGGCAATAAAAGCGTTTGTATTGCAGTTGCTACAGTCGATGATATACAAATGAAGATTAAGAAGATTTTATTATTTTTAAACTACAATTTTCGTTTTGCTTACTTACAATTTTTAATCAAAGCAGAAGATAATATTAACATATCCTAAAAGGCATCAGTCCAAGATGCGACTGATTTTTATTTTCTGTTGTTTTTTTCGGTTTCGTGTTTTAATCGAGGGTGTGTTAATATTCTTCAATGATAAAATATTTCAATTAAGATTATAAACTTCAATAAGTTATTAAAAATAAATTGAATGTTTTTAAAAAATTTTGTTGCCAAGTTGAATTTGTATAACTCTAATATAATTACAACTTTAGTATTAAAATTACTGTTATTATTAAAAATAACATTAAAAAAAATCAAATTACACATGAAATCAACAAATAAGTGATTGAGAATATTCGTAAAAAAATTTACCTACTGAGTTGCTACGCGAGTACAAATTAATTGAAATATAATACAAATTGAGTAAGTTTGATATCAAAGAAAGTTTCACTCTGATTCAATGAAATAGACCACAGAACAGAGAAGTTGGAGACCCGGCTATTCTTTTAGGCCATTTTAAAAATTAGAATTATTGCATGCGATTCAATTGTGATTACGTAGGTACGTGCCTACGTGAACTTTATTTATTTGGAATTGAAGTAGGTACCATGTTTTAAAAAAATTATTTTTTCTTGTTTTTAAATCCACACAAGCGATAAAGTACCTACATACATGGTAAGTTCAATAAGTAGTAGGACAGATTTTCTGTAGCGCGAACCGAGCGGTGGAGGGGGATCGGACCACTTGATTTCCGTGAACCTCCTATAATATGTATTATAAAAGAGATCAACAAAAATCTGTATTTAAAATGTGCGCTATTTATGTATTTAATTCTTAAGAATGTATTTTATTGTTTTCAATAAATCGAACGATTTTTTAATGTTATTATTTATTTGCTTTCAATAAAGTAGATGATTCTTATAGCTACGTTTCGGAAAATAAATAACACCTCCACCGTATTTAGGTTAATATAGTAAAGAGTTAGGTTAGGTTTGGTTTGGTTAGGTAAGGTTAGGTTAACCCATCCACGAAGAACATTTTTTTTTCAAGTTTTGTGCTAATATTTCAGAAGGTGGTTTTTTTCCAGAATTTAAAAAAAATTACTATTACTATCACCCAGAACCTCGTTAAGGATGAGATCCATATGGAACCTTCGGTAAATAACTAGTCAGAAATTTATTTTTACAACTTAAACCTTTCAATTTTCTATTGGGATAAAAAATTGCATTCATTACCAGAAAATTCACAAAGAGAACTAAATAAAATTTACAATTTCCTTTCAGACGAAATTACAAAATAATAAAGTCTAGGTATATTTAATAATAAAAATTTCACCCTGAAATTAACAGAACAAGATAATTAAAATGTATAAAATTGTGATATATTTATTTAATTATTCATTTTAGTTAACTAAGTGAAAATATAATTTTTCTTTTTTCTGAAATTAAAAAAAAATAAATTATTTAATGTATTATTAAACATTTATTTAATTACAATTGTCACACAGGTGCAAAACACATTACATAAGGTACATCGATAAAATAGATAGCCGTATGTGTACGTATGTGTATAAAATATATATCTACATCAAAAAATATTTTGTTTGTATTATTGCAACCGTTACGCATTGTTACTCTAAATAATGGGACAAGTTTTTTACTGCTGTATTACGAGGCTGTCAATCTATATCACCTACCGTACCCTTCTCTAACACAAATATATTTCATATTGTAGCTCCGTTTTACTTCCAATAATCTGTCAAGACAACTCTTTTAGTTTAGTATTTACGTTTGTATGCACACTGACTGAAAGAAAAAAATATAAAATGGAGCACATTCGAATATTAATAAAACAAATCTTATATAGGGCTGAGTATAAACAAAACAATTCTTATGAAGGACTGAGTATAAACAAAACAATTCTTATGAAGACTGAGTATAAACAAAACAATTCTTATGAAGCTAAGTATAAACAAAACAATTCTTACGAAGGACTGAGTATAAACAAAACAATTCTTACGAAGGACTGAGTATAAACAAAACAATTCTTATGAAGGACTTTGAAACCTATCCTATATCGTCGAGGTTTTTATTCAGCGAGAGTCGGAAGGATTAGGAATAGCAGTGGGTAGGTATAAATACCTTTACAAGTATTTTTTTAATCACTTCTTTTACAGCTGCTGCGTTTTTTCTTAATACTTATAGTAATCCGTTTTTTTTAAACTGGAATACACCACAGGAGTCCCAACATCCCGGAATCAATGAGTCAATGGCATCATAATTATGGTAAGTTATGAGGCTAAGGGCAACGGAGAGGGAAAGGGATCGGTAAGAGGATGGTTAGGAAGTAGTTTCTGACTGTTGAATGGTGGAATTTCACTTAGACGATACTAAGAGTAACCAAAACACAAATCATTCTACAATATTGTTGATTGTCATCAATTGTTATTGGTATTTGAAATGATTCATTAATATTTTCAAAAAAATAACATTGGGTGGGTGTAAACAAAATCATATAAGTAAGTCGTCGCAAAGTGGCCGAACCACAATTTCAAAATTGCCAAAACATCTGTCAAAAAAAAGTACAGAACTTAAAAATAGCAAAAAGTTTGGTTTAAATAATTATTTTAATTGCTGATTCTGACAAATTTGCAGGAAAGGCACAAATATCAGTTTTTTTATGTGCTTTCAAAATGCACTATTTTTTATTAACAAAACCACCAAACAGAATATCTCTAGGGGTATGATCTGTGTCTTTTGAAAGAAAACTGATGTCGTCAATTTAAATAGGACAAAATACTTCTATCGGTTTATCTTTTCAGCGTATATCCCAAAAGAATTGCAAATAAAACAACGTACGAGTTTTATAGTACCTCCCTAATATTTTTATGTTGTATATTTTCTCGCAAACAAGAACAGTTGAGACGCGGGTAACACGGGAAGTACAAAATAAATATTCTAATGTCCTTATTCCATATTCAGGTAAGGACCCCTCGGCAACCTAATATGAATCAGGATTCCATCAAACAGTCGAGATGTTGTTTTTCCTCTCAGGTCCAGTGCGAGGACTCAAATGTAAAAGGCAATTTGACCTTCCATATGAAATTTACTAACCAAAGGGGAGGAATATGAACCTATCTCTTTTGCTTCATTCGAAATACTTACGAGAGATATTTGATTTTTTACAAAAAGATTCAAAAATACCAAAGTTTTTGAGTGAACATAATATTATGTTCTATATATTTAACAATGTCATTTCTCGGTAGCAGTAGGCAAATGTGATAAACGATATGAAACTGTCTTTGAGCAGTTTCGTTTATTCGTTCAAATGTATAGCAGGTACATGCAAATCATTTTAACGATTTGTATGTATGTTATAAATTTGCGATTTTAAATCCGAAAAATAAGTACAGTTATACCTAATCCCCCTAATTAATTATATTTGAAGTCAAAAATTATAAAATATGAGATTTATTTACTGAAAAAATTAAAAATCCATTCTAGTTGCATTCCCGAGAGCTACAGCCGACTGATAACATTGAGCTCCTCGCGCTTCCACGCGTTTATACGCAAATTTGTTTCCGATGTTCGCAAAATACCTCCGAAGTACCCGATAAATTCTGATAATTATTAATATTATTTTTTTAAACCAATGTGAAAATATGTTATGGAGGAATACCTAAAATCTTAACTTTGTATTTATTATATTTATAGAGATATTGATGGTTATTAGAAGCAACGTGTAGAAGATATCCATAATAGGGAAGGGAGGGTTAAAGAGCGCTCGTTTGAATGCATTTGTGCACACCGATAGTAGTACGGATTGGTTCGAAAGATTTGGGAACATCCATCCGCCGTCCCCTCTTCTCCCCGCGGTACTACTAAAAAAGCAATAATCTCTATTAAATAATTCTACTGCAGGCACGTCTTAAACAAAATACAATATTTTCTATTATAGAACTTCAAACTCAAATTTACTTGATATATCAGTTTAGTAATTAAAAATAAATTAAACAACGGTATTGAGTTTTATTATTTTTTCAAACGATTGGTATTCACTCTGTAGCGTCATTATTAATAAATTAATTTAATATCTACTTAGTATTCACCACTTTATAAATTCAGATTGAAATCTATATGTTTCTAAAGCGATGCTTTCATTGTCAGGAATATATGAATACTATTATTATATATTCATATATATATTGTATTAAAATATTCCTGATGATGAAAGCATCGCTTTCGAAACATGTAGATATCAACATATATTTTTAATTAATTTAGTAAGTTTTTTTTAAGAAAGGCATTTCACAACTTTCCTCTTACCATTGTCTATCTTTTTCTACCATGCCACAGTCCCACTTGCTCTAATCTATTGGGGTTATTTAAAAAATTTAAAAAAATTGCTCCACACAGGAGGCACTGAGGAAAATAATTTCTATAATGTTGCTCCGAGAAAAATTATCCCCTCGGGGCCTGTCATCTTTGGGGAAGCTTTGGGGAGGGTAATCACGTTGGTTAAACACTATATTATTTGATTTAGGTAGATTAGAATTACATCTAATATTTTATTAAAAAAAAATTCATCGTTTAGATGAACAACATTTTGCTTGATATTATTCTCTCTGAAGCGTGAGTTTAGTCTCCGTGCACTGGAATTCACCCTAATCTGGTTGGTGCTTTTGAAATCCACAATAAAGATCAGTGACGTGCCCTTTTGCTGCATATGTGCTGACGATAGGTGGTTAGAATAAATTGGAAAAAAATTATCAGTATTGTACTTCATCGTATGAACGGAACAAGTTTTTCTCTCTCGAACATTATTGCTTTGTTTACCGTGAAATTATTGCAGTTTCTTAGATCCCCCCCCCCCACCATTGCATTTCACAGATTAAAATACAGCTGAATAAATATGCGAATAAGTAATCTGTGCTGTGAATTTATAATTAGAAAATCAACTATTATGACCTTGAAAAGTGGACCTTCTGGATGCAGAGGAAATTGCTGATGCAGGTTTGTGGTGATTTCTTTGTACGAGTATATGGGCAGTTCTTGTAATTGTTTCATAGAGAGAATCTTCATTGTCATTTTTTTCATAATCATAATTAATATCAGGGTACAAAGCCCATAATCGATTTTGGCTATTTACACGCCACATCGAACGTTGTGCGCTAATTGCGTAAAAAGGTTTTTATATATTTTATCTTTTATTAATTTGATATATTATTAATATTTTCATTTCTGATTAAATCCTAGAAAACGGCAACTGTTTTTTTGAATAATCTAAATCCACATTTTTAATAAACGCATTTTTACAATGAAAAGCTTTTAAATAATAGTAGCGTTAATACTTTGATATTTTACTAAAGAATAGAAATATAGGTAGGCACGTGAAAATTGTTCATATAAACACACTTTTTTTTATTTATTTTATTAACTTAAAACATTTTACAAAAAACGTAATGCAGAAAGTCGCGATAAACTACTTTTTTGTAGTTTATATAACGGGAGCTTGTTATTCAAAACTTCATATCAAATTTACAGATAAGGTAAAAAAAATATATATATATATATATCTATATAAAATAAAAATATATGTAACACACTTAAAGCACAAAAAAATTGACAAAAAACTTTCTCAAAAAATACATAAATGACATCAATAAATCGTTCATAAAATGATATTTCTTTTTTATCAAAATAAACAATTTCTTTCAGCTAGTCAAGTTTTCAATATTTTTCAACTGTTTACCTTGAATACATTTGTTTATTTGAGCGGGTAACAATTAAACAGCTAGGAATCACGTGATCTATCATAAGTTCTTTGTTCATATTTGTTTGTATGCTTAGGAACCATTAATCCTTTATTAAAATTGAAACGAGTATTGTAAGTGTGTTCTAGTCTATTTGTATTTGTAGGGTTATTATAGTGGTGAAATATAATTTTATTCCACAGAATTGCTCGTATTGAAAGAATTTTGAGGCTCTGAATATTACGCCTTACAAACTACGGGATGGAAATGGCAGCTACTTTTATTCGTTTTCATTTCGCTTAAAATTATATTTTTACTCCAAAAGTAGAAGTGACAAATGAAAAGAGTTAATCTCTTGGACGGAAATGGAATAAGAAGCGTATAATAATGGTACGTACGAGTATCTATCACATTTACTCTTTTGGAAATTAATTGATGAAAAATCACTCTATCATTCCTAAATAATTCGTTATGCTATCAAAGTAATTTACATAGATGTCGTATGAAAAAGCTACACGTGAACATGATTTTTATTATTATTACTATTGTTATTACAAAATTATCTGATGAAAGACTATCAAAAATTTCTGTAAAGATTAGTGAAAAACCACTAAAAAAAAACCACATTCCGTCTTAGGTCAGGAAATCCTGCTAATTTAAGAGATTTAACATATAACCCAACATATCTTTTGTAAAAAAAAAACATTGCGCTTACCTCATATATGTAACTTACATGTATCCGGTAGTAAATAAGAGTTTTTGTCTTTTAATTTCAGATAAATATAACTTACGAATGAACGAATTGTTTTTTAAAACTCATAGACATTTTGTACCCAAGAAATCTATAAAAAATAATTATGGCTGCTTCCACGATCGTTTCCACTTAAATAATTTCCAGAAATAACAATTTGTGCATCGAAAACATCTTTCAAAAACGAAAAAAAAAACATTTGTCAATTCCAGTCAAATGAAAAATGTAACAGTTTTCAGACGATTACTTTTATTAGAATTTCAAAATGTGCTGCGTCGCAAAAAGTTATTTTCTTTAACAAAACCATTTATAAACAAAATATGAGACGCATACAAAACGTTAAACATCAGTTAAAAACTTTTTTCGGTGAGAATCAGAAAATTTAAATATGATTAAAAAATAAATAATATTAATATATATTGCGTTTTATTTAATAATGAAACGACCGTATTTATGTTATTTTTTTATGACAAATACATACATCAAAAGTTCGTTCGACATTTTATCGCCACTTGTTTTAACACTTTATTTTACACATAGAGATAACTCGTTCTTCACAACACTCCTACAACCCCCCCCTCTACAGTTTGGCGGATATACCCTCTCCACACTCCATACAGATGGATTAATATAGCGTGCACTAGATAGGCCCTCGATATACTACTATTGTATTGGAAAAGAGCCATGACAAAACTCCCGTGATATGACAAAACCATGCAATACAAAAAGGGGCAATCGACTAAATCGCGTTTGAAGATTTCAACGAACAAAGTCATCATATTTTCTAGATACATCGATTTTTCGCTACGAAAATCTAGGAAAGGAAATCATATTAAAATTTAAAAAAAAAACTGTCAGCGTGGGCGGTAGGATATCTATGAGTGGAATCGAATAAGTGATGTTAGATAAAACTTATTTAATTTTTTTATGTGAGTATTGGACAAGAATCTCAGTTGTTGCTAACAGTGTGGAGCTAAATAGACTATGACATCCACAATTGGGGTAATTTGTGAGGGTAAAGGTAATGGGGGGGAGGATATGGGGAAAAGGAAGGAGGGAAAGTATCCGGCTATTCAGATCAACCCATTTCAAGCAACGTGTCAATTCTGAATGGGCGTCTTTCACCAGGGCGATACTTATAGTATCTACCTCTCTGGAACGTGTCGCAAATATACTGCATATTATTTTTAATCAATACATTATTTACTAATACAAATTAATCAATTCGTAGCCGAAGATCGTAACCACTAAACCACCGAGGCCATCAAGCAAGGCAGCAATGTAAAAAATATTTGCCATCCAACAGGTCTAAAACTGGTGTCTTATGTTTTTACTTGAATCTATTGAATATTAACAACAACATCTGAACACCTTTGGTCTAAATAAACTAGCAAAATCTCTCAATTAGTTAGCTCTAACGCCATGAAATAATCTAAGCTTATTTATCAAGGGAATTTATAGGTCAAGGAGTTTATGAGCTTTCAAGCTTGTCAAATCAATTTAACCCTAAGATCCAACGGTTATCGAACTGCTGAACCAATTGAAAAATCAAGTACTTCCCTTATCCGTGAGAAAAAAATCAAAAATCAGATCAATTTTTGACCAGGTTATTGTGAAAAATATTTAGAGACGTTATATTCTTTGTTGCATGTATCACAGTTAATAATAAAAAAAAAAATATTTTTAAGAGCTTTGGAACTTGAGCGAAACTGAGCAGTAAAGGAAATGTATGCAAAAGGTAAAATTTTACCTTAATATGTATATAAGTCTATTATTAAATAAGTACATAGAAATGAATGCAGGCTACCATCGAAATATTGTAAAAGTAGATTCCAGACGCTTGATCCCCTGACGGTCGATCTCCTGACACTTGTTCCTCCGACGGTTGATCCCCTGAGAGTTAATCTCCCAGACAGCTGATCCTTTTACCAGTAGATTCCTCAGATACTTGATCCTTAAAATGATTCTTCCTGTTGTACTTCTTCCCTGGTAACGTATGCAGGGAGGATGTGCGGCCGTCTACTCATATTAGTTTTTCATCTTTTCGTATTCACACTCAGTTACATTATATTTATATGTATATGTTTATCGTTATTTCCCTAAGTCTACTGCACATATAAATAAGTTATCTTTTGGTATTCGGCGCTAAATCCTCTATACATACACCTTTGGAACACGGCATTATTGTTAGAAAAAATATTTGTTTAGCTGATTTCTACTCGAGACGCCTGCAAATGACTTTTATTATACGATCGTTTATCCGCTCTGCGTTACCAGGGAGGAAATACAACAAAAAATAATTATTTGGGAATCAAGCGTTCGAGAGATTAACTAGCAGAGGGATCAGCGGTCCGGGGGATCAACTGTCGGGGGATGAACTGTCGGGGGATCAAGAGTTGGGTCACCGTAAAAGCAATATATTTGCATACAAAAGTTATAGAGGGAGTGTCTAGCATAAAAAAATTAGGTTATAATTTATTCATTTTTTAGAAAACTACATTTGGGTGAAGGCTGAAGTAACTATAATGTGTGGTATGTCAATGGTGGTCGGCAATAGAATCTTGGACGCTTGCCTAATATAGCCATAAAGACGATTCATGGAATTTTTTATCTGGCCGTACGACTCGCAATTACGGAGACAAAACACATACCGAATCAAATTGGATATCGCCGCGCATTTCTGCTGAATGTTCGCTGATATAGGAAGTCGGAAACGGAAACGCCAATTGACCTCATATTTGCCAAAACACTGCGGGAATACAACGGCTGAATTACGTATTACCCGAGCAGAATACAACGAAAAAACAGAAGGGTTTTAACAGAAATGGATTGAAATTATTCGTTTTTCTTTGATTTTTGTATGCTGTTCGTTTATGCATGGATAACCAGGGATTAATTGTTGATCAATATTTTGCAGAATTAAGTTGCAAAAAATGTGTAAGTAATATAATACAATGTATAGGTATAAATCTAACCGAACTTGTATTATCGATTTTTTGTCTCGTAATAGATACACATGTCTATGTCATTTTCTATTCACTTGCAACACAACAAACAAAAATACATTTCATGACAAATATTAAATTAAAACTTATGTTGAAGATATCAAGAGATGTGTTATCAGGACCATACCTGTGTTTTACTGAGCCAACACGTCTGTTCTGCCACGTTTTATGCATTTCAGATCGTGGTGCTGCTCCTGACAGAAGTTGTTTGGTGCAAGAGGTATGTAGTATTGATCAAATTGTTTATGATTTTGTACGCTGTTATTGCAAAGACTTCTTCTAGACTGGAAGCTTTGGTAGTGCGTCTCAGAGAGAAAATCTTCGTGGTGCATTCGAATATTGCATTGCGAAGTTGGTGTGTTACTAGTATATCTTAGAGTGGTAGATTCTGTCGCTTTGGTGAACTACTTTCATCCTGCAACGAAATGTTGCTTGATTTGGCATTACCGTGTTTTTTTACTAGATAGCCAGGTACTTCCTTACCTTCTTCTTCCTCGTCTCCTTTCCCTCCCACTCCCATGAGACTCAAAGCACAAATTGGGGATGTCATAGTTCCACTGATTGCGGGCAGTTATAATATATTTTTAATCAACCCACAGATCTTACTTTACAAAATGCATTCAACAGGACAACTTTTTCAATCTCTATATTACTCGTTTATTATCTTATCTCTCGGTTTACCATCTGTCTCAATGCGGAGATTTTTAAATAAAGAATATATAACTTCTTAAAATTATTGTTCTTGCCAATTTATAATTATCGGCCACTTCTTAGATTCCAAAGAATTGCGTGCGATTATATGCATCTTCTTTGCCCCCGCTTCCCAATTGTTTGACCTACCGCCTCAGGACAATTATAACCGCCGACGATAACACAAGTTCCGTACAATTATAACCGCCAACGATAAAACAAGTTCCGCTAACAATTCAAAACACCGCTGCTGAACTTTAATTTAACCATAACGCAGAATATGAACACAAGTGAAGACTACATGTGCAGTGAGTGAATTGGTGAGTCCCTTTCTTGCCTTTAACTCTCTTGTTCCTTTCCTGATGCAATAATCGCAGGTCCTTCGTAATCTAAAATTACAATTTGCAATCGCAACCATCGTGATAATTAACATTACTATTGGCAGACACAGGCACCCACCCGCACGCCCCAATTATAAATGTATATTCTTTCTGTTTAACTATAATACATCAATACGATTTAATCTACAACATTTTTAAAAATATAAGATTACACGATTATGGCGATTATTCCAGATTCAAAATTTAAAAATATAACAGTAAACGCATTTTGAAAAATAAAAACGAACTCTTTTTTCGTCGTCATCGCCGATAAAAACAGGAAATTCCTAGACTAGTGTAAGTTGACATCCTGCTCTCTCCGTTGATTGCGTTAAGCCCAAGATGTTATTTCATTCTCCTTACAGCCATTAAGAATTCAGTCAATTAAATAAATAATTATGTTTATGTTGGTATCTCAATTTCAGCAGTTACTCGTATATTTGTTAATAGTGAATTCTCATTGCCCAGTTTTGTGATGGTTCATCTTAGGTGTGCTTTAGACGAATAACCCAACCTATTGTAATAATAAGATATAAAACAACAAATCAAAATTAATCAGTGAGAAATAGGTTAGGATACAGGCGAGTTCTCCAAATATTTCTATATTTTTTCAATATTACTACTGTCTGTATCTGTATTTTCTCCATAAATAATAAAAAAAAAAGAATTTCTTTAAATCAAAAAACCCTTTCTAACTTTTTTCCACTTACTTATTTTCGACCAGACCGGTTTCACCCTATCACGGGCATCATCAGACTGGCGTAATTAAAACTAAGTCAATAATATTTATGGCAATTGTTTTTATTCATGACTTGAAATTTATTTTATTGCTGACGGTAGTGTTTCAGATAGTACCTGGCACAATTAAAAAAAAAAATTAAGTCACTCTTAACGTCGATGCTAAATATATACCATAGATTTAGTTTTAATTGTGTCAGGCTCACGATGCCAGTGATAGAGTGAAACCGGTCCGATCAAAAATAAATAAGTGGAAAAAGGTACTATGGTTTTTTTAATAAAAAAAGTATAATTATTTTAAAATTGGATTCCACCATGTATTGACAGTTTCAAAATTAGATATAAAATAACAGATCATTATACATTATGCGTGTATTTGCATTAATGCTATAACTTATAAATAAAAGGAGAGATACAAGAAAAAAAACAAAGGGAAGGTACAACCTTTAAGTGTATAAATACCTAGGTTTTATCGATTCCCAAGCTTTTCATAACGACCTAGATGTCTTGCATTTAACAGCAAATTGCACACACCGTCGAATCATATCCAAATGGAGACACTGCATTAAGAGTCGAATGGGCGTACTTCCTTTTGACAAATCGATTTCTTCACGCGTCGTGTCGTCATAACTCCATGCATTTCACAATCCCTTGAAAGTCAAACAGATTTCCATTCCATTGAATGGAGCGACTACAAATCTAATATCAAAGGAAAAATATTTCTCTCTTCTGTGAGTTTTCGGCGGCGAAATAGTAGAAATATTTACTTAAATATTGACGTTTTTATATCTTATGTCTTTTTCATTAAGTTTGTTAAATGGTTCAATTGCGGTAATGAGTATTTTTGGAGTGCTAAACAAACAAAAAATGATCACCGGTAACAAAAGTTAAATGAATTATAAATCTAAATGAAAATTAATTGAATCATAACATATGCGCAATACTGGTGTGCCTACCAACATACTCAACTCCCCATACTAAGATTCGGTTGAACTCAGCTATAAATTACAAAAAAATCGAAATTTCAGCTCAGCTTTCCTGACATAATACCGTTTTCGATCGATTTCTAATGTTTTTATTGTTATTTTTACGTTTTTACAACACTTTGTAATGAACACCTTAACCACACCTCGTTCAGTCGGCTAAGATAAACTAACTACTTTGTTGTACGTATGTTTGTGAGTTAAAAAGTTTTGATGTTGAACTTTCGAGGATATGAACACCTACGGGAGACAGCTCAAAGCTCTATGGCCTGTCAAGTTTAAGGCTTGGTCCCCGAAATTTGGCTTGCATTTCTATTTGTAAGTTCACGATTGGGTATTGAAGATAATATTGATTGAAGTGCACAGTTCTGAAGTATATAGGATGCTGCTATTTTATGTTTAGCCAGATACAGATATGAAATAAATAGAAAAGTTTAATGAGTACTTTAATGAGTGTTATATTGAATAAAACATTATGTTTGTTGGAGAGGTTATTTATTGACAGTCACAGGTTGACATTCGGATAGGAAGTGGTCCTAGGGAAATGACCACAGAAAAAACATAGATATGCATACACAACAAGTACAAGTCAAGAATAAAAGTCTGGCTGGTAAAGGTCAATGAAACAACCTTTAAAACATCACTTATAAAATGACTTAGAATACGTACCTAATTAGATAACAGCAAAGTATATAACTATAGTCCGCCTAAGACTAAGTTAGTGAGGAAGACTAATAAAAACACAAAAAGATCAAATAGATTACAAAATATATTACATTTTGTCTCTGATTTTTTTTTCTGTAAACATTTTTATACTTACACCTTATTTTGTATCTCACCTGTTTATTTATATAGTCGCTAATAACAAAAAAAAATAACAGGTCATTATTTCGGGCGGTTTTTTTCGGGGAATTTCAACAGAATTTCTTGTTCACCTTCGGTGAAAGTTTATTTAAGTTCTCTTACTAATTCATTATGGACCAGTTGTTTAACAGTGGTAGAATATTAACTTATAAATTTTTATGAATCCAATTTTTAATTATTAATTATTTTTATTGAAATTTAAGAACCTAAATACTCACAAATCTTGAATTTGAAATATGATATCGATGGAGATTACATAAATTGAACTGATCTCATTAGCTAAGTTGATTAAGCGGTTGCCCCGGATAGGCAGAGGTCCTAGGTTCGAGTCCCAGATGCGACTGAAATATTTTTATTTTCTTTCGTTTTTTTTTCGTTTTCATGTTTCATTTAGGTTATGTTAACATTATTTTCCACAATGATTAAATTTTTATGAATCCTTCAAGTTTCTGGAAGCACAATGAACTTCATTGTTTTCTAAATATTGTTCAATTAAACCTTGTTCATTATTATTAGACATCAGACTATACGCATTTTCGTATGCTTGCTGCGAGATGATGATGCTTGCGACCGTTATACTGCCAAATTAATTATTGGATAAATATCTCTTAAATATAGACTTAATTTTCCAATAATTTGATTGGTATATAATGGCAACCGGCATAGTAGTCCCATCAACAAAATGCAAAGTGCTAACAAGCAAACAGTGTTATTATTAATAATAATTTCTACCTTCCCCAGTTTTTAGGTGTAATACGAACAAGCGCAAATACTAAAATAGTTTGTAACCTTGGAGATTTATCACACAAAATTTTCACCAAATACTTTCATAAATTATTAAAAACATTTATTTATCGCTTTTTGAACACAAAACATGGTGTATATCAGTGGCGTGTATTGCTCTATGGCTGTGTGCAGTTCTTCATTTTCCGGACAATTCGCCACAGTGATAAATCGGTAAACTTTAAAAGTGATATAAAATCAAGAAAAATGATGAAAAAAACCTAGTTAACGAGGTTAGGATAGATGGAAAGCTAATTGCTATTTGTCGGCACACTGGACCAGAAATTACTACGTTCATTAGATTAACCCTTGATCCTGCGGAAGTTAGAATATTTCTTGTGGTGTTCAGGTTTTTTACAAGAATTATGGAATGCGGATGTTACATTATTTAGTAATTTAAATAAACATATTTTTGGAATAACTTATTGAAGCTTGTAAACCTCAATTATTATTTTTTTTTAATAATTGAAGATAGTATGAATAATTATTAAAATGAAACAAGAAACTGAAAAGACACGGAAAAGAAAAAGATAATTATGACTATAAAAAGCGGGTGGGATAGTATTTGTGATATTTACATTAATAAATTTGAAGTATTATTATTTAAAAATAATATTTATCACCAACGTTTAGTGATATCAATTATTTGTGGTTAAACATAAGATTTAATAACCTTTTCTTAAACTATTTGTTTAAAATATTATGTATTAATTTAGTGCTATAATCTTAGTTGATTGTAATGCTAAAATTACGTTTTGTTTTATTTTTGCTATTAATTTATTAATATTAACTGATTACTGAGTTTAATTCGTAGAACTCCGTTTGAAAATGGAAAATGCCGAAACAGCTGTCACAATAATAAAAATTAAAAATACTTCAGAACTTAATAATAACATTATTAAATATGATTTAAATTAAATAAAAAAATAACTGTTTTTAATTTTCTTATTACTTGTCTATTATACACTTGTCATTATATTTAATAGATATATTGTTTATCCTGATGTGGAGAGGTTTGCTTTGGAAACATGTGGATATTTCAATATTAAATTCTGTGGTTTTAACCAAGTAATTATTATTAATTCATTTTTTAATTTATTATTGTTGTGTCCCTCATACACATAATAATTTTCAATTGTTGTTTCTCTATAATATTTTATAATCTTTTCTCTCTTTTTTTATATATGTCCATCTCACTCTATTTTTTTCTGTACCTAACTCTGTATTGTACTTTAGTTATTATATTTTTCCTGACAAAATTTGATCTAAGCGTAATAGGTTGGCAGGTGTGGCTCTGTGCCCTCTGGTTGGAAAAAAGCGGTCATTCATCCTATACCTAAGAAAGGTGACCGCTCCAACCCGGCCAACTACCGCCCCATAGCGATCACATCAGTTCTGTCCAAGGTGATGGAACGTGTGATCAACGACAAACTGCTTACATACCTCGAGAAGAACAAAATCATTAACGACCGCCAGTACGGATTCCGGCAGAACCGCTCGTGCGGTGATCTTTTCGCGTATGTGACGCATGTTTGGGGGCGGTGCCTGGAACGTTATGGTCAGATTCAAACGGTCTCACTGGACATTTCTAAGGCCTTTGACCGGGTTTAGCACCGAGGACTTGTCAACAAACTGCCTTCTTACGGACTTCCCGTTTCCTTGTGTACGTGGATTGCCGACTTTTTCAGGGAGAGATCGATTCAGACGGTTGCTGATGGTTTCATCTCTTCCTCGCATTCAATAAATGCTGACATCCCACAAGGATCGGTTCTATCTCCGACATTGTTTTTGTTGCACATCAATGACCTCTTGACATGTGCACCAATCCATTGTTACGTGGATGACAGTACAGTCCATGATTGCTTTTTGTTTGACAAGCCCCCAAAGGGCACACAAACTCCAACGGCTCGGAGGGCTTTGAAACAGAGAATGGACAGTTACCTTGAGAGGGTCTCCTCTTGGGGTAAGAATAACCTCGTCGAATTTAATGTTTCAAAGACCCAATCATGTCTACGTCTAAAAGGGATCAAAATGACAATCTTGTCTCCTTTAATGGAAGCAATCTTCCCAACAAGCCCTCGATTGATATGCTTGGTGTAACCTTAAGTGACCAGCTCAGGTATGGGGGCTCCGTCGAAACCCGACTAAAGTTAGCCTCTCAGAAGCTGGGCGTATTGTAC
This sequence comes from Halesus radiatus, assembly GCA_022606495.2. NCBI lineage: Eukaryota > Metazoa > Arthropoda > Insecta > Trichoptera > Limnephilidae > Halesus > Halesus radiatus. The sequence goes on along the minus strand of JAHDVE020001739.1, from coordinate 70,861 downwards.
AGAGCCCGCAGGTACTTTAATAGTACACAACTGCTGACCCTGTACAATTCGCAAGTGCGCCCCATTGTAGAATTTGGCAGCCACCTCTGGTCGGGAGTCCCAAAATATCTGAAAAAAACCTTGACTCTGTGCAGAAACGGGCGGTCCGTTTGATACATTCGCCTATCTTAACAAATGGGTTGCAATCTTTGGAGCACAGACGTCGGGTGGGAATGCTGTCCTTGTTCTACCGGTATTTTAATGGAAGATGCTCCGAGGAACTAGCGTCATTGATCCCTTCGGCACCGGTGCATAGTCGAAAAACACGCCAAACGCGCGCCCAACATTTGCACACGGTTGACATTTTTTTACATGAGAACGGGTCGCTTCTACGACTCATTCTTGTGTTCAACAGCTCGGCTGTGGAATGATGTGTTTCCCCCATCCTATAACATGGGTCTCTTCAAGACCCAAGTTCACTTCTTCCTATCCTCTAAAAGACCCTCCACACAGCATCCCCAAAGATGATATAGGCCTTGGAGGAAATTATTTCCTCCTTGGTCTCCTGTATGGAGTTACTGTAAAAAAAAATTACAATAAATTCGTGGCTTATAACAAATGTTTATTTTATTTTATACGATGTCAAACTATAAAATTATTGATTTTTATGAAGAAAAAAAATAAGGTTCTTATTTTTCCTAACTTAAGATTATATTTGGGTTGATAAGGGTGTAATAAAAGTAGGAACCTGAGATTGGAACAAATAAAAAAAACCGAAAGTTTAGTTCGATAATATTCCAACTAACTGCGGCAGATTTCATCCAAATTTTTGATTTGTGAACTTCTTAAAATCAAACATTACAACAAATACCGATTACGCCTTGCAGCTATTTTGATCATTTTTGTATTGAGTTTTGAAATATACACAATTAAAGAAATTTCACAGTTTTCGAGGCAACTTTGGCAATTATTGCCAGTTCAAGGTGATTATATAAAAACATATATATATCTCATCTGCTATGTAAATATGGATAATTTGTAAAAAGCATTAACTTTTTGGCTCGCCATAATTTACAATAAAAGGAGTGTTAATAAAATAAAAGTGGTCTACAACAAATTTATGTGTTTTTTATCGTAATAAATAAGTTGTTTAAAAAGCATTTTGATTAGTTTAAATTTAATTTAAAAACGACCGATTCACGTTGAATCAAAAATTTGTGGAATAATATTTAAAATGTCCTACGTTGTAAACGCTTTTGTACGATATTGACATTATCGGTTGGGCAAGATTGAATTTTTTTTATCGTTCTCTTATCTTGTATGAGAAACAAAGCAATTGAAATCAAGAAATAATATTTTTTAGCTGTAATAAGTTTAACAATATTATTTATAGTATTGTCTAATTAAAGAGCAACTGGAAAGTGTTGAAATATTTATCTAAAAATAAATCTTAATTGTAAAGAGGTTAAACAACCCAAAATACATGAAACCTTTTCGAACTGACAGTAAAGATAAAGTTTAGCAGTAAAATGGTTCCAACTGTTATTTTAGGCACAACAAAAAAACTGTTATCCGTAATATATTATATATTTTAGTTGATTAAAAAAAATGACCAATTATTTGAAAACTATTTACAAACTCTACAGAAAGTTATATAAAAATAAATTCAAAAGTTTGAGCTTTTATATCTCAGAAATTTTGTTAGAGTAGGTAAATCCTTTTCGATCTCACCTAAAAACCTGGCAAACATTTTTTAGGTGAGCTTTACCGTTACTAAATTAATATGCTTAGTTTTTTCACTGAAATTTTAATGTTCTTACTAGTTTCGGTTCTAGTTCAAATAAGTTAACAATTTTAACACGTCATTTCGATCATGTGCTACGAAGTTTTGAAATATTTGCTTAACAGACAACTAATTAGATGTAAAGTTAGATTTTTCGTTTCATTTTGTTATCGACTCGAGAGAACCCGGATACTAAAACTCAAATTTAATTTTATGATAAGTATAATAGTTGCGTGACTCAGTTCCTTGATGGTCAAAGGAGTGTTTGATAGTATTCTGGAAATATAGTGGACCTCTAATGTAATTTTGTATATTCAAAATAACGATTATCTGAGCAGATCTATATATACAAAAAATAATGTAAGTTTGTTTGTTTGTCCTCGATTTTCTCGAAAATGACTTGACGGGTATCGCTGAAAATAGCACAGTTTATTTTTATTAGTGCCGGGAAGGTTTAAAAAGTAGTTTGAATGAAATTCAGTATCTAAAACTGTTGCTATAACCTTTTAAACTTGGTATGAAAAACATTGAACGCCATGTTTTATTTAGGTTCATCCATAGATGTAACACTCCGGTTAGCCACAGATTGCATATTCAACAGAAGAAGATTTTTTTGGGTAGAATGTTTTTAAAATGGAAAACACGAATAGGTGCCTACTTAAGAACTTTATGATTTAGATATATTTTGAAAAAATAATCGTTTGGAATGAAATAAAATATTCAAATTAATGTTTCTTTATTTGGAGGTAGTTACTTTCGCTGTAAAATCAATTATGGCACCCAATGACAAGTGAAAAATCGCGAGCAAGGCCGGGTACACATCGGCTAGTAATATTATAAAAATCGAAGTGATATTTAAATTAATGGTCGCTTATTGCTTCTGTCCTTGATACATTTCTATTTCTGTATTTTGATTATCAAATCAAGTACCGAGAGTTCCTCGTTAAAGCGGAAACTGATCAAATTGTTTAGGTAGGTATTGTTAATATAAATTAAGTGGTATACGGAACTAATTAAAGCAGGAGGGCATAATAAAACATCGTGATTTAAATATACGTAGCCTTATATTTCTATCCCAGGAAATATTTAATGAAAATTAACTTGTGTACCTCTACTCCATTTCCAGAAAAAAATGTTTCGAAGTTTTTTTTTCCTTGTTGTAAGATTATTATTTTTATTTTTTAAATTGAAAAAAGTATTTACAAAACGATCAGAAAGTCCCGATAAACTGTTTATTAGTATTTAATTTATTTTTAATAACTTATTGAAGTTTATAAACCTCATTGTAATATTTAATCACTGAAGAAGATAAAATTAACATATCCTTGATGAAACACGAAATCGAAAGAAAAGAACAGAAAATAAAAAGGTATCAGTCGCATCTGGGAATCGAACTCAGGACCTATGTCTATCCGGGACAACCACTTTACCGACCAAGGTAATAAAATTGTACCCGTTAGAAACATAAAAATGAACGAAAAAAATTAATAATATATGAACAAAATAATAGCACCCTTTAAATCACCTTTGTTAACCATGTTTTTTTGTTATTATGACTCCCCCTACCGTGACCCCCCCCCCCTCTACAAATTACCACTCTCACTCCCACTACCCTCACCTAAATAAGTCTAATTATTTCTGTATTTGTTTAATTTAAGTTAGTTTACGCTATTGAATGACACGGATGTGTCGAAACCGGTAGAAAAATAAATATAATGAGGTAACAAATCTAGATTGTGGATAAAACTTTTCGAAACAAAATGTTTAGAAATTGTTACATATTTAATACCCAAGATATTTAAACATTACAAAAAATGTATATTATAGTAATAATAAAATATAAATATCACTAATAGAATTTTGACATATCAACAAAGAACTTGGTCTAGCAATAATTAAATATATCTATAAATGTTAGACCACACATAATTTCTATTATAATAACATTAAATATGTGATATTTTCATTTAATATAATAATAATAATGTTTTTATTTCAGCAGAACAAAGCTGTGAGTGCAATACTCTATTTGCCATATAAATAGAATACATTTTAAAAATAAAAAAATAAATGCTTTAGAAATATAATATAAAAAATAAATTAAAATTAAATTAAATTAAAATAACATATTTAGCACTTATGCTACAGTGGCCTGAAGGAAATTCTCCATCTACGATGTAGGGGCGCGCCTTGCCACTGGGCGACGGACTGGACAAGAGTGTTTTCCGATCTCCGGTAGCGCTGACTCGTCCCGGCTATTCTGTGGCGCATCAAAACAGCGAACCCATGCACCCTTCCCTCTGCGAACATCTGCGAGGCGCTGCATATTATATAGCTCCTATTGTTAGAACACAGAAGACTTTCCTAATAAGATGCTAATTTATTGAGGACGGAGGTTGGTATATCGCCAAGCCATTTAAAGTACTATTATTTGAAAGTTTCAGTATTCTAAAAAGGTTATCAAAATATAAAGTTTTCAGAAATACTTGCAAAACAAGAGAATAATAATGTGAATTATATCCGAGAATATTAACAAAAACTCGCAAGATCGATTTTCAGTTAAATAAGTACCTACGTCAATGTGGTTTAATAGATTTAAAAAACAGCATAAAAAGGTACTTGCATGTTGACCTAATATTTAGCTCTTCAAAATGTAGGTGACCCGTTTTCTTGTATTGTGAGTTTGAAACCATTCGTGTGAGTAATAAACTTTACTAAAATTTGTAAACGTTTTCCTCATTGATATCTTAAAGATTTTTCAAACACAATATGAATTTGATGTATCACTCAATTTTAAAGTAATAAGTATTTGTAATAAAACACATCGCGAATACGGTAGAAATTTTTAAAAGATATTCTTACATGTGTAGTGGTGTACTGTATCGTAGAAGTACTGCGGGGTACGAAAAGACTGCGGGCGAATATTCCAAACTAATTTGAACCACTATATGCGAACAATACATTCAAAGGTGCGCTCTTTAAGACGGTTTACCTTTATTAATGTAAGAATTTTAACATTTTATTTTTTAAATTCACGCCTCTACTCACACGACCTAGAAGCAAATAAGGGCCTCCTACGGGTCTATATCATCTTTTGGGTTGATGTGTGAAGGGTCTTTTTGAGGAGAGTAAGGAGTGATCCTGGATCTTGAACATTCCCATGTTGTAGTATGGAGGAGACTCATAGGCCGGCAAATATTCCATAGCCAAGCTGTTGAGCACAAGAACGAGTCGTAGAAGAAACACGTTCTCACGTAACAAATGCCAACTATGTAAAAAAGTTGAAGATAATGACGCTAATTCCTCGAATCGTAATTTATAATTTTTTTTGAAATTTATACCCATCAATAAATTATGAAATGTTTTACGTTTTCCTCAACTTAAATCGACGAACAAAAATAATCGACTACTTTAGAAATACGAAATAGTACAATTAATGTCATAAAGTTAAGCCCGTCAGAAGAATCTTCATTTACTTTTATCTTGAAATGTTTAAAATAATATAAAAAAACGTTATTAGAGACTTTCATTATAATTTATTAAAATATATTTTATGAAAATACTCAAGGTTTGTACTAAAAGTGGTATATTAAAATGTAAGTAGGTAGCGCCATAGGTATGTGAACAGTTAAAGAAATTGAAAATGTTATGAAAGTTGGGCACGTTTGGTTCATGAATATGGATTTATTCAATTAGATAACAAACTTCCTTAAATTTCATTGAATTGAATTTTTTCTCCAAAAAACCTTTTACACATAAAATTATTTATGAATTGGAATCACAATGGGAAATGACGTTTTTTTCAATGTTCACTAAATTTTCTTAAATTCTTAAATGTCAACTTTAATTGACTAATTTTGGATATCATTTCACGATAATACCATTTTTAGTTTAAGAATCCTTCAACATGAAATGATTACGTTTCCGTAGTACCGCTTATAATAACCATTCATTTCTCAGAATCAAAATCATTGATAGAGAGTAAAATAGGAACATTTCACATGCTTAAAAGCACGAGGTAACCTGATAAACGACATGAATATGAGAATAATCATACTAGCTTTTAGCGGTACGCATACTATATGTCCACAGTAGTAAATAGATATACGGTCCAGATCAAAATGTTGAACCTGCAAAGCAACGAGTGATTTTTTTATAACTCTGAAAATATTCACCCAACAAGTCCCATGTCTATGGAACTTACAATGGGAACTTTTCCACTCGTTTGACTTGTATCCCTTTTGGCGGTAAACATGTATTGCCCTCCACAAAGGAAACGTACACAAAAGGTTTCAGGAATAGGGGTCCTTTTTTAAAAGAACTGCCTGGAACCAGAACAAAAAAAACGACACAAAACAAAATGTTTTAATGATGTAACTGCTGCTGTTGCGAGTGAGAAACATGAGTGTCACTTAAAAGTTGAAGAGATGTTTCTATCATTCTGACATAAAATTAAGCACGAGTTTCAGCCTGTATGCAAAAACATTATTAATTAATGATTTTGCGGTGTTATATTCAATGTGTTACAATATATTAGAAAGAAAACCAAAACTATCATCCGATGGAAGGTTTCATCATCGCCAGATAACTTATGTTTGCTCAATTACAGTGGAACTGCAAAAATTTAGAGCCATAATTAAGGTTAAGTTGAACCGTTTTTTTCGGAAAAAACAGCGTGTTGTTTTTCGTAAAACAATTGTTGGCCAACCTAGCTATGTATGTCCACCCTTAATAACTAAAAGATTCCTCAATGCCATTTAACACAAGTATTTATTAATGTATTCTTTCAGTTATCACGTTTCGAGCACATATTATAGACTCAGACTAAGAATCTTATGTTAAAAATGCTTGCCAGACAACATATGAAAAATATGAAAAATAAAAACTGGATTAAAAGCAAGTCAAAGGTAGCTGACATTACTACAATATCCAGACTGTAGTGGGCCCAATATACTAGGCGCATAGAACGACTAATGGATTACCACTGAAATTCCAAAAGCATCGTCTGGCTCCCTTGATTTCTTAAGAAAAACAGAGATTATCGAAATACGATGTGGGCTGACCACCTAAAGAGATCAACCGGTTTCAAATGAGTAAGAACCGCCTAGAATGAATCGGCAAAACTGAATACATCTGAGGTAAGCTTATGCCCAATGATAAAAGGCTTATGAAGGAGAATCAAAAATAATATTTGATCTTTTTCTGGCGTGTAATATTTTTTTCATAAAGAAATCGATTTTTCTAGGTTGTTCACTTAAGTTCTAGCAACTGCTTGTTTCGTCGCATCACGTAGATTGTTTTTAAAAGAGCTTAAAAATAAGCCAATGTATAGAAGGCACATCTTGGAGTAATGTGAAATATGTCATAACAACCGTAATAAAGATTAATAGCTTTTTAAAAGTGGCACAAAAAGGTTCCCACGTTCTTTTCTAAATTGTTAGAGAACAGGTGTTTTCCTCCAGATGGTGGGGAAATAGTTTCTTTAAAGGGAATAGAAAAGTTGTACATTCTCGCTGAAACTATTGCCCGCGCTAAAAGTTAGTATGTAAGATGATAAACGGGTAAGTAATATTTATGCACTGGAATATAATATCGAAAGATATTTAAATAAAAATAATACGGAGAAATATGAAAAGGAAAAGAAAACGAAAAAGTGCGTGTTTCCAGCATCGTTAGCAACAAAACATAAGATTTAAATATGTATCTACGAAAATACATAACTTGCAGAATGTGCATACTTACAGAACTTAATAATAACATTATTAAAAATAATAATAATAATAATTGACGGAATTGGTCATAATGAACGATTATTTGGAGAATGGTATTTTTTATCTATAATTTGTTCTATGAGTACGTACTTACTTTTTATTTATTTATAAAAACAAGACAGTATATTTGTTATAATGTTTTTTTTTTCAGATTAAGCAAACACATTGTGGATTGACATGATGTATTAAATAACAAGTCACTTTGTTTTTAATCCACTTTTTTTTAGAACATGATGATTCAGCAGAATCGAAACTAGTCGACAAATAAAAAAATAAAAGTGGATTAAAAACAAAGTGACTTGTTATTTAATATATTTATACATGTGTTTACCGAGTGACATATGTACTATGTGTAGTGTATAAGTGTGTTTGTATATGTGCATGTATTTGTGCGTGTGAGAAGTAGTGATCTACATAATAAAGAAGTGTGTGAGCATTGATCAATTTATACGATTGACAAGTTATTCTTTTTTTATATACTTTTCTCATCTCAGTTGAAACATTTTTTAATTTCTCAATTTATCCTCTTTATGTTTTTTTTCACTGTGCAGTTCCACTATACTTATAAAACCTAAATTATTTACAATTTTATATAAATTTAGTAATTATTGTTCATGTTTCTGCATACTTGTCTTTCCTTAGTTGAACATTTTATATATATACCTATTTGTTTACACTACCCACTTAAATATGAACGACCACTCCTTTCCTAAGTACAAACAACAGCTTACATTAGGGAAGAAAATATTTTGCACAAATCTATAGAAAACGTAACCAAGAAATAACACCCAATCAAAAAATGTATACCCAAGGCAAAAAGTAAAACATATTTTAAAAATATAAATTTTAAGGTAAATAAATATTAACCAGTCAACTATTTTTTCAAGCTTTTTCAGTGTTTCTTCCTGAATATATTATCAAACAAAAAGCTAATGAATTTTTTGGAATGTTACGTAACTTTCCACGAGTTCGAGAAGCACTTTGTTTATAATACTTTGAAGTTATTTTTCTTTGTATTCCCTTGTTCCCGATATATTCATATTCAAGACTTTTAATTATTTATTCAGGCGTATGGGTACTAGAAGGAGACCGTAAAGTTCTTTCCACCTAGTAATAAAATAAAATTTACCATATTTTAATAATAGTAATAATGTTTAATTTTCTACTTTTTTTATAACAAAATAATAAATAATAATATCCTCACTGGAATTTCTCGTGCTGAGTATTTCATTTACAAAATATTAAATTACATTATATTAAATTGATAAAAAAAAAAAATAATTGTTGGATGAGGTGTCTTAAGTGCAGTTGAGTGGTTTCGGTATAGCATGTATCTGGTGTTAATATATTTTCTGTTTTAGATCTACCTATGTAACGTATCCAGTGTTTTATTTGATTTTTATATTTGTTATGGTTGTTGTGATTTTTAAAGGATAGTGGGATTTTGTTGTAGAGTTTAGTACCATATCTAAAAAATATTGTAAAATAACTGCAACATCATATAAAAAATGCCACAAACAGGTTATTTTACTTTTTCTATACAAAAAAACCATGAATATAAATCAATTTTTTTTCAATAATAAATTAATTTTCCATAGTGTTTCTAAGTGAAATTTGACTGTTGAATTCAATATGTATAACGTGATTACAAATACTGTTCGAATAATACAATAAAATGTGTACTTTTTAAATCAAATAAAAAATGGTTTAAACATGAGATAAAACATTAATCGTTGGTTTAGTTGATAAGTTGGAAGAGTAAAAAGTTGTTTTATCAGAATCGTGATATACTCGTAGCGTGTCGATAAAAGCGATCGGCCAAGTGTAGTATTAAATCCTTACATATCGCCAGAAAAACTTTCATGTTCGAAGATGTAAGCTGAAAAACCGAACTTAACAGAAGCCAGATCCTTCCAAGCTCAGAACTGTAAAATCAATCGGATGGAAACGTATTTACGGGGTAATAAAGATACTCTACATAAGGGGTGTTCAACCATTTGACATTCCTGGAATACATTCACTGTTTGTTGTTGAGTTTGTAAGTACCTACTCGTTTTGGGACAATCATTCATAAAAAAACACATTTTCAACAATAAATCGGCATATTTTTTAAAAGTTGGAAAAAAAAACCTTTTCTAATTAAATCAAATCTTTTTGTATTTTTTTTAAATATTTTTTTAAATTGTATATGTTAATTAGGTTAGGTTAGATTAGGTTTTATGGATAGTTTTATTTTTCGTACTTTTAATGGGTTGATATCACTTTTAGAAAGTGTGCCGATTCATACGTGTATTGAATTATCCGGTCACTAATAATAGTCTATATAAATTTATTTCTTCAATAATGTATTAAAGAAGTAAAGAAAACATATTTTGAGCAAGCATATTTATTTAATAATAAATAATAACCACGTTTCAGAACTAATGGTTCTTTCTTTTGGATACAATTTATATGTACTAAAAAGAAAATGACATACATAAAAATACATAATCAGAACTGTAATGTACGGATATAAGGGGTAGTTCTCTTTACAATGGATTCGGTTAACAATACTATTTAATAAAGAATAGTTGTACCTTAGGTGCTCCTTAATTTTAATGTTAAAATTTCCAGAAGTTTTTAACATATGAAACGCGTAATCTAGACGTAAAAATTGGTAACAATTTAAAGTGGCCTGATAAATAGCTTTCTTTTTTAAAACAATCAGCAATGTCTTCAGTACAAACGTTTTGATTAAGATCTACATGGCTCCCCGCCAATCTCTATTAGAATATTGTATTATTGGATGGGGCAGTGCTAATGATAATATTCATAATTTACTCAGTAGAACACAAAAGTCATCACGAACATTATGAATATAGTCCCTGTATGAACTAGCACTGAGAGAATGGACGGTTACCTTGAGAGGGTCTCCTCTTGGGGTAAGAATAACCTCGTCGAATTTAATGTTTCAAAGACCTGATTTCTGATTACGTCTAAAAGGGATCGAAATGACAATCTAGTCTCCTTTAATGGAAGCAATCTTCCCAACAAGCCCTCCATTGATATGCTTGGTGTAACCTTAAGTGACCAGCTCAGGTATGGGGCTCCATCGAAACCTGAGTAAAGTTAGCCTCTCAGAAGCTGGGCGTATTGTACAGAGCCCGCAGATACTTTAATAGTACACAACTGCTGACCCTGTACAAATCGCAAGTGCGCCCTATTGTAGAATTTGGCAGCCACCTCTGGTCGGGAGTCCCAAAATATCTGAAAAAAACCCTTGACTCTGTTCAGAAACGGGCGGTCAGTTTGATAGATTCGCCTATCTTAACAAACGGGTTGCAATCTTTGGAGCACAGACGTCAGGTGGGAATGCTGTCCTTGTTCTGCCGGTATTTTAATGGAAGATGCTCCGAGGAACTAGCGTCATTGATCCCTTCGGCACCGGTGCATAGTCGGGAAACACGCCAAACGCGCACCCAACATTTGCACACGGTTGACATTTGTCACATGAGAACGGGTCGCTTCTATGACTCGTTCTTGTGTTCAACAGCTCGGCTGTGGAATGATCTGCCGGCCTCAGTGTTTCCTCCATCCTATAACTTGGGTCTCTTCAAGACCCAAGTTCACTCCTTCCTATCCTCTAAAAGACCCTCCACACAGCATCCCCAAAGATGATATAGGCCTTGAGGGAAATTATTTCCTCCTTGGTCTCCCGTGTGGAGTTACTGTAAAAAAAAAACTGAGGAAATCTTCAATAATCTTAACATTGTGTCAATAAAACAATTATTCTATAAAACAATATTATTTTACATTCATAAATACAAAAAAAAAAACAAACAACAACAGACACATATATTAGAAACACTAGATCTCGGAGTCAAAAACACATCCAACAAGGAAAAAAAAATTCTTGTACTATGGTACTAAACTTTACAATAAAATCCCACTCTTCAAAAATCACAACAACAATAAATTTAAAAAACAAATAAAACGCTGGATACGTTAAATAGTGAGATCTGAAATAGAAAATATACTAACTCCAAATACAGACTAACCCTGAAACCACTCAATTGCACTTAAAACACCTTACCTTAAAATTATTTATTTTTTTCAGCAATCACATCAATTTAATTTCGTACTCTGTCAATGAAATCCTCAACACGAGAAATCCCAGTGAGGATATCATTATTTGATATTTTGTTATAAAAAAAGAAGACAGTAAAACATAAAAAAAGCAAAAAGTTACAATCATTACAAATTAATTTTCGGATCCCCGATTTGTTTAAAATATCACGCTAATCCTTGTTATGCAAAACACTTTTTTATCAATTTATTGTTATTGTTAAATACTAGTTCAATAGTATGAACATTTAAAAACACTGGTTTTAGTCATTGTTGTCACACGTCTACATACATAATTTATTAACAGTAGTCAAACCTAAGTATTTACTATTATTTATTTATTAATTTCTTATTTAAAAAGAAATAAACTAAGTAGTGGGAAGAAATCGACGGAGCAATGATCAAATCGCTAGAAGTAGTTCAAATTCTCATTTATTCTTAAAGATAGTAACTCACAAATAATGTACGTCCCGTCAAAAAACTACAGCATAATATACATGGAGCGTTTTTGATCAGCAAATTCAATATTGAATTTCATTTCTGCATTTGGAGGCACCGTAATCATGTCAACTGGAAGCGAGTCGAAATTTATAAAATAAATTCTATTGATTTTTCCAAAAATTGAACTTATTTTCGAGCTCCCTTGCCGAGAGTAGTCAAGGCATTAAAGGTAACAATTTTTGGTTGTCATACTTACTGTTTTGGATCGTGGGTTGGACACGCCTGCCCTAAACCCTAGAATATCGTCGTGTGTTCGGTAACACCCCAAGGTCGATCTCCAATGAAAGGTTCCGGTAAATTGGCCCTTCGGTATTTTATAATCAAAGTCGTTTTGATTGACGTCAACACATCTATTCATTTTCATCTAAAGCAGAAATTGAAAAGTTATGGCTGCGCATCGGTTGGCATGCGCATGTTTTCGCAGATAATTTAATGCCATTGTTAAATTTAACAATAAACAAATTATTGTCTAAATTACCAATATTATAACAATTACATAGAAAATCAAATTTCATTCAGCATTTGTAATCTGAAGACTTTTTAAAAAAGTGAAAATGTTTTGGATATTTGGAAATGAAATTTCTCATTAGAAATTATTATGTGAAAGGAGAGAAAATAATAAAAATAAAACGTTTTTTCAAAGCTAGTCAAAACAGCAATGCTGAATTCTCCCCAGTGTGGTTTATGAACCTTTTAAGGTCAATTGAATTTTTAGTTTGAATTATTTGGAGTTATTTTTTTTTTTAATTCTGCTAAGGTTTTTTTAAAACCGATTGTAAATCATACAAATATTTTTTTGTTAAAGAAAATTATTATATCATTAGTGTACGTAAAACAAAAAATCTGTTTCACAAATTTGTAACAGGCATCATTGTTAGAAGTAATGATTTACTATTTACATCTGAAAACGAAGCAATTGATACGTTGTTATGATTATATTTTTTGAATTTTTGAATACTGGCATCATTATTTGAGATTATACTGGGCAAAAAGAATTGAGGGTGAAGAGGAGGAGGAAGGTTGAAAATTATTTTGATTTTAATGCCTGATTACTAAACATAGCTAAAGCCACTTACGATTGGTGTCTCTCTCAAGGCGATACTATATGTACCTAAGGAATATTTTCCACTACGGAACGAGAGACAAAAATATTATCAACAACTAACTAACTATCTGAACATTACGCCGTTTCCCCGCAAGAGTAGTCAGAGAGGACGGAACGCCAAACAACTCGATCTTGGAATACACTTCTTGCTTCATTCAGATTCAAACATCGACTCTTAATTCTATTCTGCCATTCTGACTTCTGACATGGTCCGACTGAAGTATTTGATTCGCTTGATCATGCCATGTCTACCTAAGGCGTCTCCAACTTCTTCTCCCATTCACATTCGCCTCATATATTCTCCTTACACTCTTTTCTTCATTCATTCGTTCTAAATGCCCAAGTCATCTAATGATCTCTTTTTTAATCTTACTCATTACGCTTACATCAGCCTTATTATATATATTTTACCACACATTCGCCTCAGAGATCTTATTTCTACAGCATTCAGTCTACTTTCATTTTTCCTCTGTCAGTTCCATGGTATCAGTACACCATTGTTGACAGCTAGCTTTGTTTCTTTGAACAACTTTTTGTTAGCGCCAACCGCGTTTAATTCTCCATTGATGGAGTTTCCTGCATTCACCCTTCTTTCAATATTCCCATCAATCTTTCCATTCGTAAACTACTATACTTCTCAAATACACAAACTTATCGACCTACCTCAAGATTACCCAGAATTTTATTTTTATTCAGTATGTGAAATAACCTATATGGAAAATAACATCGGAAAGAGAGTACCTTATTTTTTATTTTAAATGATAAACTAGTTTTTATAAGACAAGATTTTTTATGCATAGCACAAATATGGTAACAAATTATTATAAGCAATAATTATTAACCTGAAAAATCATACAAATTGAATAATCTTCCGAGAAAAAATACATGCTGCCGACGGGACACGTGCTCTACCACTCAGCTACGGCAGGTTATTCATTACCCGCCAAATTAGTTAACATGTACTAGTTCTTCAAACTACAATCATTGCTTATTACATTTATTGTCCGGTAAACAAAAGGTCGCTGGTTCGTGTCCCGTCGGCAGCATGTATTTTTTCTCGGAAGATTATTCAATTTGTATGATTTTTCAGGTTAATAATTATTGCTTATAATCATTTTTTTTACACTATGTACGAGAAATTAGACCACATATATGTAGTATGTATCATATTACAATAATACCACAAGCATTACTTTCAAAATCTTTTATTAGTTTCAACTTATTTTAAAGTTACTTAAAGATAAATTTGTTTATCTCAGGGTTGCATAATGGGGAACAGCGTTGGACATAAAGAGACTGCGCACAAAAAGTTAACTGTTTCACTTGATGTGAAATAAAATGGGCGAGGAGCAAGAGGAAAACGTTAGATTGATGGTGTCACTGACTCCCGGCAAACAAAACGGAACAAAGTTGAGTGGAGAAGAGAAGAGGGAAGAACATTAGTGGGACGAAGGGAGACTGCCAAACGTTGCAAATTGTACCCAATATGTTCGCGATAAGTTTAACGTTTTTATTTTTTATTTGTGTAGGATAAATGCAGTACAGTTGTGATTTGTTGGAAAAAAACTGGTTAAAATAAATAAGGCGGGAAAAAGCAACCGTTATCAAACTTCACAAGATATGAAAAAAATAGTTTTAAGTTTTAGTATCAGGTGAATTTTTAGTTTAGTATTACGGTTATTGTTGTATTTATTTATTGCACTAATTAAAACGATTTAAAATGTTTTTTTTTTGTGGTCAAATTATGAATGTAATTCCTAATGTTTTTTTTTGGTTTTCTCCATTAGATATTTTCATTAATCTTTTTTTTACAGTTGTGTTTTTTTTTGCTTTTTTGTTTTATTTTTGTTTTATTTTTATTTTTTATTTTATTTTTTGTCTTGATACAAAGCAATTCCAAGAGTTATAAAACTCATTTTGAGACAAGAAAAAAATTTACATTACACGAGTGATACAAAATACATATAAAACTGACATAAAAATAACAAAACAACAGACAAAGATATGCAGTAATTACAATACAAAAAAGTATTTAAGTTCAACATAAAACTATAAATAAACCAAAGTTGCTATTCAAAAAAAAAAAAAAAACGAAATTTTTGTAGAAAAGTATACGAAGATGTAAACAATAAAGTAGCAAAAGTGATGCAGAAAAAATTGTGGTTTTCATATTATAATATATTATACAGTATCCGAAAGAAATAATATATCATAAGTGTTTATACAAACCCCTTTAAATATGCTTTTACAAAATCTGTTTATTAAATACAGTTTATTAGAAACGCGAGAAAAAAAAGAAACACTAAACGAAAAACGACCTATCAGAAAAATCAAAGTTAAAATTTGAGACATTTCACCTCGTATTTACCCTTAAGAAGTGACTACACAGACTAGGGTGAATAGGAACAATAAAAAAAAACGGAACTAAACGTTAAAAGTCCCCTTAAGAACGCCAACAAAAGATATTTTCAAATCTTATGCAGTACCTAACATCCAAAATATCTATGCTAAGAATGTTTTAATCAAACATTTTAAATTCCAAAAAACCGAATAACATAATTTTCACCACATGCACAATCAAAATGACATTATGAATATTCCTAAATTTAAAACTGCTTTTGGACAAAGGAATTATAAATATTTCCCCACCATATACTCGTAATTCACTTTCACAGGAGATAAAAAAAAACACAATAGGCAAATGATTTCAAAAATCAAATTTAAACCTAACTCAAAGAAATCAAAGAAGAAGAATCATCCAGCATCTTGAAAAGAACTTCGTAGAAGCTTAAAAATCATCTAGTCCCCCTCAGCACAGGAACCTCCGAATGAAGAGGACTAAAATATCATTACAAATTGTCGTATTAAATAAATGAAAAAAAAAATGTTGATACTAAATAATAATAAAAATAAAACAGGCTACGAGGAAAAAATAGATATAGATAATAAGATTACTTATTTTCTTTTGAAATTCTACATAAGTATTGGAAATAATTAATTATCACAATGAAACACCTCGTTATTTATTCTTCACGAAAATTTTCGTGAAAATCTTAGTGGTAATTTTCAGAAAGATCTTTATTTATTCATCGTAATCACTGAATTGTAAATAAGCTTTTATTTCTCTGCCTTAACAAATGAGTAAACTATTAAAAAAACTTGAATTGGATGAAAATATAAGATACCGCTGTACAAGGCACCCATTGCAATAAAATACGGCATACCCGGAAATGCCAAATCGTGGCCAGCCCCTTCCATTACAGTAGGCGGAAGATGTTGCTTGTGTCGTGATGAAGGACTTACCCAGTCGAGGAATTGAACTCACGATGCCTGGGTTAGACCCAGACGCGATGTCAACTTGTCCACTGATCGGTGAAATGAACTATTTTTTAAGACTTTTATACAGATATTTTCAAATTTATATATGTAATCTGACTGATATAAACATTTGTACAAGATTGAAAAAAAGTACATAGGTAGACGGCCTCCATGGTCGAGGGGTAAGGCTCTCCACTACGAATCCGAAGGTCGCGGGTTCAAACCCCGGCGTGCGCAAGTGAATTTTATTTAATTAATTTGTATTATTTCACAAATAATTAATTTAAAAATAATATATAGTATATTTGCGCACGTTCCAGAGTAGAAGATACTCTCAGTATCGTCTTGGTGAAAGACCACCATTCAGAATTGAAGCGTTGCTTGAAATGGCTTTTAGCCGTGTTTGGTGACCTGATCTGAATAGCTAGGTATTTCCCCACCCCCATCTCCCCCTTCTCCTTCCCCTCCCTAATACCTTCATCCTCACAATACTCCCCAATTGGCAATGCCATAGTCTCACTGTCTCCAGACGGTTGGGAGCAGTTGGGACTCTTCTGCGGAATTCATATAAAAAAAATTATATAAGTAATATAAAAGTAAATAACACAATTCGACACTTTCAGTTAACAAAATAACGTTCATCAAATAAAATGGCTCTACCAGACGAAAAAAACTGTACTGAGGTATTCCTATATTGTAACATTGATGTACTTACCAATATCTATATCAATAAAATTGGAATGTTTGTCTTTTATGATTTTTTCTTCGATTTTTTTTAATATCCGAGTAAATGATTGATTTAAATAATATTTTCATGCTTCGTACGACTCCATTACAATCAGACCGCAAGTATACGATGTTCGCCTTTATCTCCTAGTAATAATTAAAGTACGACGATTACCATAAAGTCGGAGAGGCTGTGGTTGAACAAAAACAACATTAGTTGCTGCGAGAAAGGTATTGACAAAGGGTAGGAAAACAGACGAAAACTCACTAAATTTTCTTTGTAAAGATTGATGTTTCCATCTTAAAGTTTTCTTTATGGAAGGGAGGGGGGTTATATTGGGATAAAGCTACGTTAATGGCGTATTTTACGGACCATTTGCATTAAGTGCTGAAATAATATTTTTAAAACGTATCTTATACTTAAAAAAATATATGCCCCATTTAAATAAAAGTCGGATAGGTATATCCGAGACATTATCTAGATTTAAAATTAATTCAGGGAGAAGCTTGCAATCATACAAAAAGTTTTCAGCCAAATAATATGGGATTTAATTGAAGAAGAAATATCATAGTTCTTAATTAAAATATGATATCGATAAAAAATTACGGTAAACAAAAGGGTGGCATTAGTTTAGTTAATATAGAGTTGGTCATGGATAGATCGAGAGATCCTGGGTTTGAGTCCCACATGTGACCATTACCTTTTTTATTATCGGTGCCTTTTTGATTTCATATTTCATTTGAGATTTGTGAATATTATCTTCAATGACTTAATAAAATGTATAGTTTGCTAAAAGCATGTGTTTGCGTAATTTCCCAAATTATATTAACTAAAAGCTGATACACTGTTTTAAGTATATTGGAAATGGTTACCAAATCTAGCTATTGAATTGCTGTAATTTATACATAGTCGATTTTCCTATTTATACTAACTTTCGATGTCAAAATCTAGAATAGTGATTAAAACTTAACTAAGAGATCGTTGATTTCTTGCTGGAGAGAGCTTTAATTTTTTTTGAAATTAAATCAATTCCCATCATGCAAAGATGCAAACTACGAAGAGTTTTTCAAAGATTCGTTATTTAATTGATTTGCTCAAATGACAGGATGAGGGAGTCTACTTGTTTATGTACTGTATTTTATGACAAAAACCAGCCATAAAATAAAAAGCTCATTTCTGTATGCTAATCCCGTATATTGTACCTAAAAAGCTCTCCGACAAAATAAACTTGATTTGATCCTCGAGAAAATACGTTAAATGGAATGATCACAATCTGAAAAAGTTTATTTCCTAAAATTGGAAGGAATAATATACCGTATGCTACATTCTTACGCAATAAAATGACAAATGTGGGACGCTTTTCCATACGAAAATATTTTCCACACCCCAAGATAAAATGGCCAGCGAGCTAGATAAGAATTTTCTGACATTATGAGCAACTTGCATCTTTCCCATTCATATGTTTTTTAAATAGATTATCGGATCAATTAGAAAACGTCGCTTTAATTGGTCTTCGCCGTATTTAGGGACCAAATCTGAATACCCAAGTCTATGCCTTCCTCGATGTTTGATGTGCATAATATCTAAACCAAATTCTGATAATATGTAAAACATATTTATTTATGGTAAATTTTTAAAAGAAATTTATTTCTGGATTGGAAAATTCCCTATACCCTCAGTTATTCTCACGGATAATTAAATAAAAGCTCAACTTTTTCTGCAATTGCATGTAAAGTAAGGCTTAAATATGGAATTATTCACCAAAATAATTTTCTCTTGCTCTGTTATTATTTGTACCTACGGGATATTTGATTATTTACACCACTAGTTTCTAAATTGTTAAATTATAATATCTGCTCATGAATATTTTATGTCAAAGTTTTAATTTTCATATATACGAGTATATATACTATAATAACAGATATACTATGTAGTATATTTGTTATTTTAGAATTGTATTAGGTTAGGTTAGTTAGTATAAAGTGCACTCGAGGTCCTTCACAAAACTGCGCCATAAAAATTTACTCTTATTATTATTATAAAATCAAAAGTTTATTGTCCTATTTATTTATTTTTATGCGAGTACCGCACAAGACTGCCAGCTGCTCTAAACCGTCTGGAGCCAGTGAGACTAAAGCACCCTCAACTATGAGAATTTTATGAGGCTTAAAGTAGTGTGGAGGGGAAAATAACTTGAAAAGAAAAGTGGAGATGTACCTGGCTATTCAGACCTAGTCACCAAACACGACTAAAGCCATTTTAAGCAACGTTTCGATTCTGAATTTCGGTCTTTCACCAGGGCGATACTCAAAGTATCTGCCACTCTAAAACGTGTTGCAAATTTATTATACTTACTTTAATTTAATAAATTGTGAAATAAAATAAATTAATCAAACAAAGATAAAATTAACGAACAAAGCAATCACTTTGTAACTACTTGACATTATACTTAAATAAAAAAAATGTTGTTATTCAAATCAAATTTATCGTGTTCAAATAAAAATAATATTTTTTAATAAACAGATACATTTAACCCAAATGTCGATTTTAAGCATGTTTTCTTTCTTCCCATGTAACCCATCTTTCCCCTACCCCTCTACCTACAATTCTACCTACACATCTACCGCCCCCTCTCTGATGCTCTGTCCTATCCTACTATGATATTCTGCCACTCCCCTCCCCCTTTTTTCTTTATTTATCCTAATATGTCTATGTATTTTAAATTATTTTATATGATTACGGTCCTGAGGAGGAATAAGATTAACTGAAACCATTCGACAAATGTTTAAAGTACTTTAAAACGAAGAACATTATTTATTAAAAAAAAATAGATTTGAACCCGCGACCTCCGGATTCATAGCCACGGATCGTAATCACTAACCACGGGGGACGTAAAGGACGGTTGTACTCTAAACAGGTGATTTGTGAAAGTAGTTAATAGATTCGTAAAAACATGAATTTATACAATGGGTATTTACATCCAACGATTAAAAAACCTACTGTTTTGGAATTTTTATCTACTTTAAATGAAAATAATGTTGGTACACGTATTGAAAGTTAAAAAAAAAATTGCACATTTCTGGTACGATGCATGTTCCCCATCCCCTTTGTTCGCCTTAAAATGAGATGAAAATCGATTGGAGTAAATGTAAAATGTCTGAACCGTTGTCTGGTCCATAGTTTCAGCTTTCCGAATATCTGATATTGATAAGATCCCAAATTGAGTTCTAGAAAAACTGCCCTCCAGTTAAGGAGAGTATTTTTTTATCACCAAGTTGGAACAAACGCATCAAATATACGAGTATTATTTTACTAGGATTTTTTTTCTTACGTTCATTCTAAACATTTGTTAGGAAGCAGACTGAAAATCTAAATCATGTTCGTTTTGTCATGTTTTCGTTTCAATGAATTATTAAAAAAAAGATTGTGAAAGCAAGAAAGGCACATTTGAAGTCGGTATTTATAACATTTGAATGGTACGCACTATACTATTTTTCTCCTTGTCCTATTCGGTTCGGAGATCCACTGCGTCCCTGTCACGTGCTTCTCGGTTAATGGTCTAGCCTCTCCTTGCACAGCCTCTAGAGTTAATTTTCCTAACTTTGCCTGGGACAGCCAATTGAACGTCTTCTGGCATTCGCAGCACAAGTTCAAGCAACCTCAACTGCAACTTTTTCATGAACTGGTTCGATGCTAAGGACATTTCTGATAGTCGAGCTTCTCACTCGCGTTTTGTGAATCCTGCCACTCCTCTTGAAAATCTCATTTCGTACATCATTCAGATATGGTGACCGGATGCAAGGGTGGGGTAAATCACTGATTCCTTACTCTCGATAAGTAACACTGCTGTTCTTATCATTTTTTTCAGTTATTATTTATATTTTTTATAAACAATAATTATTAATCTAAAACACTCATCCAAATTGAAAAAAACCTTCCGAGCAAAGATAAATGTCGCCGGCAGGACTCGAACCCGCACCCTTCTAATGTCCGGTCAGATGCTCTACCGTTGAGCTACGTCGGCTTATCGCAAACCCGCCAAGTTAATCAATATATACTAGTGTTCCATTCAATAATTACTGTTTTTATTATATTTTCACCTGTAAACAACCAACTTTATTAGTATGAGAGAGGCTTGTAACGGCTAAATCCCTCAAATAGATGGCGTCGAGACAAATTATGTGTACATTTTATTGGTGAAAATTGCTTTGACTTGTCAAATATTTTTATTATTATTATTATTCAAAGATTTAGCCGTTACAAGCCTCTCTCATACTATTACTTCGACGATTTATATAGCGCCGTTTTTGTGAAAAATCACCTCAAGGGCGCTGTCCCAGAAAGACAGAGGTCCTGGGTTCGAGTCCCGGAAACGACTGATACCTTTTTATTTGCTGTGTTTTTTTTTCAATTTCGTGTTCCATTTAAGATAAGTTAATATTACCTTCTTCAATGATTTAATATTACAATGAGGTTTATAAACTTCAATAAGTTATTAAAAATTAATGTCCATAATTTTTGTTTATATCCAGATTGAGATAATAAGTTTTACTAAATGTGTTAGTTTACGCGTTTGTTTCAAAGATGTAGGCATGTGATTATATAGTTTAATTGTATGGCAGTTCAAATGCCTTTGTCCGTGAGCGGTGTATTTTAATTGGATATTAAGGGTGTAGTTTGTTGAAGATATTGTTAATATAATTGATTGGAATTGTAGGGGAATATGATGATCAGATTTGAAGAGATGAAGGTTTGCAAATTTAGCGTAAAGTTGGCAAATTGTCATAACGGCTAAGAACTTCAAAATTTCAGCAGAATCTGTAAAGTGTATATAATATCTTAACAAACGTATTTGTTTTGGATTTTATATTAATTAATTTTTTTCTATTCTTTTATTTTTTCTTATAATAATGCAATATTATTGCATTGTCACTTATGAAAGGTATTGCATTGCCCTACCCCTGCATACCTGCTGGAATAAATAAATATATTTTTAATCATTGTAAAAAATAATATTAACATAACCCAAATGAAATACATGTGGTCACAGATAGGCAGAGGACCTCGGTTCGAGTCCCAGATGCGACTGAAATCTTTTTATTTTCTGTCATTTTTTCCGTTTTCATATTTCATTTAGGTTATGTTAATATTATTTTCTATCACTATTTTAATATTTAATCACTATTAAATATTAAAATGAGATTTTTAAATCTCAATAAAAATAATTAATAATTACAAATTGAACTATTTTTTTATTATTATCATTTTGCTGCATTGTTTTTTTTTTATTTTTTATTAACTACTAGTACATTAATATGATTTATTTTATTGCGGAAATGTTTAGAGTAAACAAATCAATTATATTAACAAGTTTGACCACAGAATATAAAATATAAGATAGAAGTGACTTCCATGTAGTTTTGAAAAAAACCTGCTATAGCCATTGACTCGGCACCTTTTGGTTCTAGCCCCGAAGAAAACCAACGAAAATACATTATTTATACGCGCTCTGTCTCTCTTACACTGGATGTCCTGTATATCGCCAATCCATTTGATCTGAATGAAATGATGATGATTGAAAGATCGATAAATTTTTAGATCATGAAACACGCCCACATTGCATTTCTTTTGTTCTTCTTTATTGCATGGGTTTTACCACGTGCATGTTATTTTATGTGGCTTTGTCGTTTTTGAGTGACGTCGGATTAGAGTATTTTTCAATCAGAGAGTATTTGTACATTTACTCTGTGACATTGGTGTTCCGTTATTGAAACATTAACTAAATCCAAAAACCCGAGATGCCCAAAACAAAACAAAAAATAACCAATTGAAGATAGTTGTACGTGTTACATATTGTTATTGATCAAAAATAAAAATATATACCTTTCCATTTGGCAGATGGATTAACCTAAACCGATTGAAGCTAGTTAAAATTCAATAAAGCTCTCCGTTATTAACATAATTAATTGGCTATGTTCATTGGCAGGCGGTGGCTACATAAATTCCATTATGATGAAAGCGCTATCGGAATAATTGAGCGTTGAATATTATTTGTTATCATTCATTCATGCTGCGGTAGTTTCTTGTTGAAGTTTATTGTGTCCAATGCATAGAGGCGTTTTGGTAATACATAGATATTGCTGTGGGTTTTAAATTTATCAATTATTTAAACTCACGACCAAATTATACGGGCGTAGATTTCATTTCATTTACAAACAATAAACTACCAGAATTACATACGGACGAAATTACTCATGTACGTATTTCCACATGAAGAGAATTACACACGTCAAAAAATGTTAGCTAATCTTGCAAAGTATACCGAGGTTCTTGTCTTGAAGTCTTTAATTTCACGTAATAATATTAAATAAAATGGATAAATGAATGTCGATATCCATGCGATAAGAAATTACATATTTATATTAACAGTACCACACTGACTTTACGATTAAGGGTCCGGAATCTACTGATGAATTTACACGAATCACAAAAACTTTTGACCCCACTTGATATAATTGATCATTAAATTATACGGTCGATTAAAAGAGTAAGTGCTATATGGCTATAGGTACGTATTGAACATGAAGGAACAAATTGTTGGGCGTTAGCAGAACGAATCTGAGGGACCCGCTTAGTGAACGCATATCGGAAAGGAATTGAGGACACATGGCAGGCCGTTTAGTCCTTGATAAGGTTTCTATGGTTCCCTTTACGACCAGGCAAATGTGGGGAAAGTCCCATAAGGTCAAAATCGGTCGTCCGACCCATTTCCACGCTGCAAATACTATGACACTTCTATAATAATAGAAAATATATATTATATTTCTCCGTTCTTAATGAGTTTTTCTTTGATAAGTCGGACAAGTAAGGAGTGTAATCAACAGACGTACCTAATCGATTTTATTTTAACAAGATTTCACACACGGACAAAGTATCAAATTTCACATTTAAATAAATATATATATATATGTGTATATATTTTCACTAGTATTAATTCATCTTCATTAATAGTATTACTTCATTTTCATTAATTTTATTTTCAAAATTGTAAATGGTTTTATAGACAGCCCTGATGTAGTCAGCTTAATTACATTTAATATTCCAACTAGAACTACTCGATCTAAAATTTTGTTTAACTGTAACAATAACTTCAGAACTGAGTCTTTCAAATATTCATTGGTACCTCGACTTCACACAGTAGGTAAAACATATTCAGATATAGTAGACATTTTTAACTGCTCTGAATACGAATACAAACAAACGATTATTGCATGCATCCTGTATAATTATTAATATATGTTTCTAGAGTATAAATAACAGTGAATGTAAGGTATGTTTTTGATTTTTCGCCACTGAACGTATTACTTAGAATGGTACTTACACTGTGTTATTCCTGTATTTGTTCGATTTATTATCTCTGAACCTACTGTAATGCGTTTTGCACCTGTTTATTATAACTAACTTTATATGTAAAAGCCCATAAAGCCCATATATAGCGTATATTATACAATAAATAAATAAATTAAATGAAACCTCATTTGTCTACAATATGTCAATTCTATTACGTTCACAGAATTATTTATAATACCGTATATTTATAAGTTTATTTCCTATAAAAACAAAATATTAAACATCTAATTCTACAATCTAGATACTCTATCTATTTAAGACAGTAAAAAATGGACTAACGACATAAAATAACTATCTTTCATGTTTCTTTGTACTAAATACTTGAATTCCAGTAATCTGAAACAAAACATCGTTTTCATCTACCTCAGAATAAGTTATTAAACAAACAATGAGGTGGAAGTGGTGCGCATTGTTCCTTGACCATGGATAAGCAGCAGGTTTTTAGGTATTGATTATAATTCATCGTGAAAACCCGAACATTTTACGAGTAGAAATACAAGCAGGTATTCCGGTAAGTGGCCTATCAGCGAAAATTTTTGGCCAATCCAATTACCATTAATGTTGCTGTTGAAATTGACAAATATATCTCTTTTTTAAAATTGTGAAAAATTTAAACCACCTTGACTTATTTTAACTACGAATTTGTTTAAACGTATACATAAAATAAAAAAAATTAAAAAATTAAAAATTAACAATTATTTTTATAAACAATAATTATTAGCCTGAAACACTCATCCAAATTGAAAACAACCTTAAGAGAAAAGATAAATGTCGCCGACAGGACTCGAACCTGCACTTTTCTGTTTGCCGGTCAGATGCTCTACCGTTGAGCTACGTCGGCTCATCGCAAACCCGCCAAGTTAATCAATATATACTAGTGTTTTTTTCAATTTGGATGAGTGTTTCAGGCTAATAATTATTGTTTATAAAAATAATTGTTACCCTTTGCGCTATGCACAAAAATCTTGTCTTAAAAACTTTAATTTATCAATTAATAAAAAAAAAAATTGTCTCTAAAATGAAAACAGTTTGAAATTAAAGTAACATTAAAACAAAACTTAATACAAATATAAAGTAACATCATTACATTTCTTCTGTAAAAATTACTACCCATGAAAGCTTACTCGAACTATCTACGTATTTTCGCCAAAGTTTTTACATGCTTAAAATGTTGCTAATATTATTTTTTCGTTGAAATTAAGAGATCTTGTATAGACAGGAGGAGGAGGGAGTTAGTAAAAGCAACATTTCCCAAAAATATTGATTAATACATCATTTTTATTACGAACATGGACATGATCATTTTCCTTTCAGTTACCATAAACTAAGCGTATTAAAATGAATGAGACACTTTTTATCACTTAGGGAGCCTTTATTAGCCAAAGAAAATCGTACAATTAATAAAAATAATGAATTCAAATTCTCAGTCACATTTCGTTACACTTCATTAACTAAATGCCTATAATGCAAAAACACATTTTTCCTTTAGTATATGAAAATAGTGTTCAGCGTCTGATATTTTTTTATTGCGTTTAAGGCCATTTGCGAACTTCAGTTCTAAAATGGCCTTAAACGCCGTCACAATAATAAAAAAAACTTGCAGAACTTAATTATAACGTTATTAAATTTGATTTACATTAAATTTAAAAAAAATGAAAAGGAGTTCTATGAATTAAACACAAAAAAACAATTATAAACGTCTTTTCTATTCATTTTTAGTACAATAATAAATTCTACTCAACTTTATTAGAAAAATTCAAATCAATGCAATGGAAATCATAAGGTTAAGGTTACACGTGTTCCCACAAAACCAATATTAGGTTATTTTTTTAGTTCTCCTTTCTGAAGCGATAAAATTTCTTCGTCAAAGGTTGGTAATAATTTATTCAAATCATGTTTGTATTGTACAGCTATATTATATTTAAATTAAAAAAAATTGATTTGAACTCGCTACTTATTTCATGTTGCCTTCTTTTTCTTTTGTTCTGCTGAACTCGATGCCTTTTGGCATATATAAAGTATTTTTTTCAATATCGCTTTTATTTTTCTTGATCTCATTTTAATCTCTCCGTATATTTTCTAATTTTTTCAGTCGGAGAAAGCGGCATCTAAAAAAAAATTACGCATCAACTAAAATTTTAATCAAATTAAGAGAAAATAGTGCAATAGACGAGTAAAAGATAGAAAGAAAAATTACCGCATACTAGGTTAAAATAGATTAATCTAGGTTATTTGCTGTATTTTTTTACTGATATGATTTTTGCAAAAAAAAAAATGCTTTGACATTCGACAGGCTTAAAAAGTTTCTTTATAATTGATGAAGAACCACAACTAACACAATTTTATACATTCCGTTCGGCTACTTTTACGTTCCGTTTATAAGTTATTACCGATATAGTTTTGGAATGGAAGTAACGGATTGTATAACAGAATATTTTGTTACCGAAATTTTACTTAGTTTCACTGTTAAACTTGAATAAAATTTTATTATGTCTGTAGTATAAAAGGTAAGCTCCATATAAATAGTATGTAAAATAGGAATATATGACACACACTAACAATTTAAATTACAAATTGCACCGGTCTTAATTGAATATACTGTAAAGCCATAATAAAAACACACTCCTTTCGATCTAAACAATGTGTTAAAAGTATATACAGGTTCGACAGCTATATAACTGTTTAAAAAAAGTAATTCGATAAATTTTCAACTTAAAAATATGAACATTTCCAATACTTTATAATAAATAAGAATAAAAGAAATCAATCTAAATCGTGAGACATGAGAAAAATGCAATTTGTCAAAATTGCCCACCTACCAATATATTTAGATGATAAATTCGCGGATTATTTTGACATATAGTAATTTTTTGTGCGTATCTTCGTGAAACAAAAAAAAGCAACTTGGCCAACGTTTGAAGGATCAGGCGTTTGTGGAAGGTTACAAATTAATATTTGTCAAGCAGGAACAATTTTTAAGGGTAGAATGAATATGACATAAAAGGTCCTCAAAATTATTTAAAAAATGAATTTTTATCAGAAATTTTAAGGTAAGCACAGCTTGTACGGGGTGCATACCAGTCCGAGATTGATAGAGTACATAATGATATAAATTGGTATGTAATACTATTTTTACATGTCACCATAATAATATTTATTCTAATAATTTTTCCAATATTACCCCCTATCTTCATCCCCTCCCCACGTTCTATAGGCTCACATCATATCCCATTTGCGGTTGCCATAGTCTCACTGGCAGAACTCTCATTTTTTTAAATATGAATACCGAACAAGAGTCCCAACTGCTCCCAACCATCTAGAGCCAATGAAATTATGGCATCCCCAATTGGGGAATGTTGTGAGGCTAAAGGTATTGTGGAGAGGAAGGGGAAGGGAAAGAGGAAGGTGGGGAAATTCCTGGCTATTCAGATTTGGTCACCAAACACGGATTATATCCATTTCAAGCATTAAGAAGCATTCGTTAAACAAATCACAATACGCTGCATCCATACCTATGCAGTTATTTATTTAAGATGACTTCAGTAAGAATAAAAACACAACCCTTTAAATAACTACCCTATCAATGAAATCGATTTCGCAGAAAATATGCTATAATATGTCAAGCGCATGCCGTCAAAGAAAATACGAAATTGGATCTGTAAAAGCCTTTTACAGTACTAATAGAGGAAGTCCGAGGTACCATAAGCCAACGAGCACTATCTAAAGCACTCTTGTATAATATTTAATACCCCCTAAAAGCTTTTTAAATGCGGTTCAAAGACATTGAATAAATTAAAAAGCACTTCTGAATAAGTAAAAACTCATGGAATCCAGAACAATGAATGTTTAGCTAGTCAGTATTGTGTTACAATAACAAGTAAAAAATATAATTCATTTTATAAACATTTTTTAGTGCGTTTTACTTGGAATACAAATGTGAAATAAAAATTTATTTATTTAAAATCCGTAAAACAGTTTCTTTTTTTATACTGCACTTTCAGTTACAGAAGAACTTTTAAAAAAACATGCCAAAATATAAAATATGGTGTTAGTATACACATGTTTAAAGAATAATATTTCCAAATACCAAATGGTATACTAATTATTAGGGTATTTAAACAATTTGATCTTTTTGTGTTTTTTTCCTGGTCCTCCTCACTAAGGGTCCTGTGCTGAGGAGGACTAGAGTTATTTAATTTCATATAATCTAAGTAGATGCATATTCTATGTCGTTTTTAGTACTTTTTTATTTTTTATTTATTTAATTTTACAAGAGAAAAAATGCAATGCAAAAAGTCCCGATAAACTATTTTTTGTAGTTTGTCTAAAGTTATTTAAAACTCAGCACTGTTTACCATATAGTGTTATTTCAATGACCCTTACAGCCAGACTTTAATTTTCCAACAAATCATTATTTTAGTAGTCAAAAGGGCAAACGAAAACCATTTTGACCATAATAATATTTGGCCTTTGCACTATTCAATTATTGCCGTACTACTTCTTCAGGTAATGCGTCGCACGTCTCGCGGAGTTAGAACGGAGTTATTGACTTATACGTAGCATCTACAGACGGATTTGCCCGGCGGATCTGTCCGCCGAGAATGTCCGGAGGACAAATCCGTTTATGTGTTATCGGCCCGGCTCGCCGCTCGTGCTAGCGTGCCCATTTTGTTCGGACGCACACGAGCATATCCGCGCGTTCGCAAAAGATCGGCCGACGAACATGACGACATTTGCAGTCAGCGGTTCCACGGAGTGGTTGTGTTTGCGAGGTAGAAAACAGAATTGATAAGTTTTTTCGATAATAGGACATTTTGGAAAGTTTCCTTTTTTTATCAAACGATACCTCATTTGTAGAAGTGGAAGGTTAGAAGCAATGCTTATTTTAACAAATAATAATAGTAATAACAAAGCATTATTTTGACGGCCTCCGTGGTCGAGAGGTAAGGTTTTCGACTACGAATTCGGAGGTCGTGGGATTAAATCCCGCCATACGTGTGAAAATTTCGTTTTATTAAATTGAGTTGTGTTACATTTAATTCCTAAAAAATAAAATATAATAGGTTTACCTGCGGCACGTTCCAGAGTGATAGATAGGTAACTACTCTTAGTATCGCCCTGGCGAAAGACCACAATTTAGAATAAAAACGTTGCTTGAAATGGCTTTAGTCATGTTTGGTGACCATATCTGAATAGCCAGGTACTTCCCAACCTTCTTTTCCCCATCTCCTTCCCCTTCCCATTCCCTTAAACCTCATAACATACCCCAATTCGAGGATGCCATAGTCTCACTGGTTCCGGTTAGCAAGGAGCGGTTGAGATTGTTGTGCGGTATTCACATTGAAAAAAATAATATTTATTTACTTAGTTCAATGAGCAATGGATGCATATTATGACGCGATTACCACACTGAATGACAAACCCCTTATTAAATTTTATTTATTATTTCTTCAAAAGATTGCTATTCGCTTTGTGGCGTCATTATTAATAAATGAATTAAAAATTATTTTTCATTCACCACTTTATTAATAGACACATGCTTTATTATATTCTATGTTTATTGTTCTCTGTTCGATGAATATTGTGTTCTATGTTTGTCATGTGTCTATATTTATTTATTATTTTTTAGTATTCTATATATTCTTAACGAAAAAAGCATCATTTTCGAAACATGTAGATATGTGTATATTAATAAAGTGGTGAATAGAATTTTTTTTTTCGTTTATTAGTTTTATTTATTTAATTTTGTCATTAACTTTTTTTTAAATATGTGTATGTATATTTCTTATATTTTTAATTAATTTTTTTCTTAATTTTTGTTTATACTTTTGTAGGTAATAAATCGTGATTATCCATATCTCATGTAATATGAATGGCAGATTGGATTTGCACCATCCACCCTGTCCTGCTGGATTAAAAATATAGATAAATAAAACAAAGTAGCGCAGTTTTGTATAATTTTAAGTGTGCAGAGTGAGTTCGTAGCAATATACCAACAAATAAATCCCGACGCAGATGAAAACTATCTTTAATTTTTTTTTCATTCATAAACAATAGCGCGTCTACAACAATGTTTCTCCGGCTGTACTGTAAATACAACCGTACGGCAAGGAACCTAAATTGCGACTGAAATGCTCGCGTGTGAGTTGCCGTCTGCGGATCGGTTCGCCGAGCAAGACCGGCGAGCAAGCGCTTCTGTGAATTCCCTGCATTAAATAAAAAAATGTGTATTCATTCATTATAATGGCTAAAATCATTCTAATAATATCAACAAGAAGCCGGGGATTGCCCAAAATATATGACATGATCATGTCAATCATATATTTGACTCGGTTCATATCAACAGTCGGTATACCAGAAAAATATCAGTGAGCCAACTCTATTTGCAATTATATATGCATTATAATGATTACAGCAAGAGTCCCAACTGCCCCAGTTCGTGGAAAGTTATAAAGCTGATGAAAGAGGGAAGGGTGAGTGTGGATGGGAAATACGAAGTTCCTGATTATTCATCCGGTCATTATAGATAGCGTTTCTATTGAAAATGGAGATATTTAACATGGACAATACTCAGAGTATCTATCACTTTGGATTGTGAATGATGCTATTCGAGTATATGAGTGAGCGTCAGGTCTTACGTAGCCCTTGAGGTGATTTTCCCACGAAAACGGCGCTATAGAAGTTTTTTTTTTTTTTTAATTAATGTAAATTAAATGGAGTTCTACGAATTAAACACAAAAACAATTAATAAGCTATAGAAGTAATCCTATTATTATTATTATTAGTATTATATGGCAGTCCATACTATCTGCCTAACCCTGCGGTGAAATGAAGTCATGATATGTTAGAAAATTACGATAAAACATAAAATATATTATCTTATTCAAACACGAAAAAGTAAAAAGTTTACTTATTTCAAGGTATCTTCTTTGTAAACTTAAAATTTTGCGAAAACTTTTCAAATTTTTTCTTTCTCACAGCATTTCGAGTAAAAAGCTAAGTATCAAGAGTTCTGTCCTTTAACGAATCATTTAAAGAAAACCAAATAATAATTTTCATTTAATGCATTGAAAATCGTTTCAACTAAATTTTCCTTTAGAGCTCTCAATCACGACCTGTATCTCCAACCAAACAAAACTGTTATTTTAAAAGGAAGCCAGTAGTAGAGTTTATTAAAAATAATCCAAGTAATAATATAACGCGGATGATCAAAAGTTCCCAGGACCTAATTTAAATAATTTTGAATAATATAATGCGAATTCCGTGAATTTATTTCAACGGCAGAAACTTTCGACAACTAAACATCAAAAAAGTCAAACACTCTGAATATTCAAAATGTTCCCAAGAAGATAAGAACAAGTTAATTGTAAAATATTTAGCACGAATTTCAGTTTAAGAAAACTTATAATTTAACTTTCATTATCTTCCGCCAGAAATTGCCATTTAAAAATCTCTTACGACAAATAAGTAAATCTAGTCGCGATTGTATAATATTATAATGTGCGAAAAGCATTATTCGATCGATTCGATAAGTTTTATTTGTACGAAAAAATTAGTTTAGCTAACCCAACGATTTTGTATGCATTTTTTATTTACTTCATTGATTTCTTTTTGTTTGTACTTAGTTTTTGCCAACTTTAGTTATAATAAATTGAAATAAAATTTTAAGTCTTTATTTTGTTTTAATTGAATTTTATATTATGCCGTTATATTAACCATTCTGCGGATTCCACAAACAAACGCATAATTCATTACGATTACTATATTTTCAGAAATTACTAAAACGCGTTGTTTTGTTCACTTCGTTTTTTAATAATATATTCACAATGCTTACTTACGAATTATCTTAATATGTCAAAGATATTAATAAAACGTACATAAAAATTCTGCTAAAATTCTTTGTTAATGCTCTTGTAGTCTCCAGATTGGACTGAAAAACTGTTTGTATGCTGGTTTGCTTAATGTACATTTAAGCAGACTTTAAGGAGTGTTCAACACAGTAGCTCGTCTAACCACCCTAGTGCCACTAAATACTGTCATATCACTCCCATTTTACGCGATTGCCTACGCTGATTTCAATTCAGTTTAAAACGTGTTGGTACCATCATAATTGACTGATCTCTGCGTGGGGGTAAATATTTCTCAGAGGCAACCCACGACAGGTCAGTCAGGTCTGATACATCAGCCTGGTTGAGCCCTCTCGTACAAATGCTGCTATATTTGAGGCAGAGCTTTTAACGTACTCGTTCCACATTCTTGAAATGACCTTCCATTTAGTTTAAGGTCAGATAGGAACTTTGAAATAAGAGAAACAAATCTCATGCGAAATATCTACTAACTTTAAGAAAATATAAAGCGCCCTTCAGTCGATTTTATCATAAAACGGCACTACTTAAAGTGGACCACTAGGTGGGTATCTGTGCTAATTTGGAAAAGGGGGTCTAGACCATATTAGTTTACAGGGTAGCCGATCTTGCATTTTGGATTTTTTGTCAGATCTGAGAATTTTAATGAAGAATTTAATTTTGTAAGCACTTAGGCATTGCGTTTCTCGACCAACAGAATACAGCGACTATTAAAGCTGTCTCTGTTTTCCCCGTTAATATTTTTAAATAAAGGTTTTTGGTAAACATAGATCACTTTAATTAACTCAAGTTCTCGGTAATTTAAAAAAATGTGACCCATCTCTGTATGTCAACAGTTTTTATCTCTGAACATAATTCATAGAGCGGGATCATCTCTCTATTCTACGTAGAAAAAAGAATTAGAATGTATTTGGCATACGAGTACTTAACTTCATATCGCATTTTACGGTCCCATCCCCCCTTTCAAAAACACCACAGGATATATTTTGTGTTTTATATTACTTATTTACAAACACTGAATAAAATATTTCATCCGAATAGGGAGCATCGTATTGTAATCAGAGGGTTTGATCTCTATTGTATAGGATAGTACTGACTTGTATTGTATGAATCTCTCAAACTGTTTTCAATAGAAACGATCTAGAAAACCTCTTAGTGGGTTCCACGGAATTTTAATATTTTATTAAAAAACATGCCGTTTTTGACAAACCAAACCAATTCTTCGAACACCTCTCCTTCAGCTCCTATTTTCTCAGCTTAAGAGTTCAGGGTAAGGCCAACTGTTTTCACCTGATAAAGGAAATACTCTAAGCGAAAGTTCAGAATTCCTCATCCGATATATAACACTGCGCTCGCTTCTCAAAGGATAAACACGCTTCTGCGCTGCGTCTTCAGGAACGGTACTTGAAATGGTTTAAAGCTCCGAGTTAAGGGCACTTTCCTCTGAGGCGGGTTTTTCAATATTTATTCTGGAACAAAATAAGATCACCTGGATTCTACGAAGCCATCTCGAGATCACGTCAGAAGTAGGCAGACGTAATAAAGCCCCGAATACTTCTGTCCTGGCACGAATTCGTTGCTTCTTTTAAATCCTATCCGTGATTCTGGCTCTTGACGAAGCTTATTTCAAGTATTTGATTATTTTCATCTCTCCCTGTGTTTTCAGGACACCTTTGACAACTTTATTTGTCAGCATTAGATTTTTTTACCACCAATCACAAGGTCATATAAACCCATTTTCAGCAATACATTTTTGTCCTGCACATCTAGTAGTCATCTAAGTTTGTGTGCATTTTACCATTAACCACTCTAACTACTAAGTGTGTGTGCATTTTACCATTAACCATTCTAACTATTAAGCGTGGGTGCATTTTACCATTAACCATTCTAATTACAAAGTGTGTGTGTGCATTTTTCCATTAACAATTCTAACTACGAAGTGCGTGTGCAATTTACCATTAACCATTCTAACTACTCAGCGTGTGTGCATTTTACCATTAGCCATTTTAACTACTAAGCGTGTGTGCATTTTATCATTAACCATTCTAACTACAAAGCGTGTGTGCATTTTATCATTAACCATTCTAACTACTAAGCGTGTGTGCATTTTACCGTTTACCATTCTCACTACTAAGTATCATCACGAGAAAAATAATTTAACCAAAAATAAAATGTTGTTACGTATAAAAACATTGTACTTATGTACATCGCCTTTATTAATCATCATTTAATTTTAATTTTAATTTAAAAAGAAAGACAAATATTCCCTGGTTACGAATAACCTGACAGTATTTGAAAATCCCCTACTACCATCACAGTAAGCGGAAGATTTTGCTTATGTCGTAACTTAACTAGTCGGACTTAGCTAGCCGAGGAATTGAACTCACGACGCCTGGGTGAGACCAAACGCGATGCCAACTCAGCCACTGACTGATCATTATGATTTTTCGCTTCTTGAAAAAATGCCGTGAATGCGCGTGCATATCTCTAGAAAATATTTCCACTTAGTAAGCGGCAAATTCGGAAGTTTCGAGGAATTATCATGTAATCGATTTAATCGCATAAAAAGTGTATGATGTTTTAGCCAATTTTACGGAATAGGCAGTTTAAAATATTAAATATCTTGGGATCTTAATTGATAATAAACTCCACTTGGATTTACACATTAATGAGGCTTTAAAAAAACTAATAAAACTCTTCCACTTCTTCAAAAAATTACGAAATATCTTGTCAACCAGGGGTCTAAATAGAGTGTATTATCTTTTATGCCATTCTCATTGGAACATGTTATTTTGGTATGGGGCTCAACTGCATCAAATTATATAAAACTACTATATACAATGCAGAAAGACCATTCTAAAGGTTCATAAGGACGTCAGCAACAGAGATTTTCACAAAGTTACAAACAATAAATCTAAACCAAAAATGTTCTAATTCATCATCTTAAAAAGGACAAAATGGCTACGAGTCCTCATAATCATAATACCAGAGCAAAGCAACTAGACATAGCTTGTCAAGCTAAATGTACCTGCTAAGTGTAGTACTACTTTTGGACAGAGAACTCTGAATTTTTAGCGGTAAAATTATACAACAAACTCCCACTTAGTATCGAACAAAGTAATTCAATGAATAATTGCATTTGTACAGCATAACTTGGCTAAAGGAATTAACAGAAGAAGAACTGACTAGTATTCTTAAAATATCGTCATAGAAATGACTGGAAATACCCTACCCAAACCTTGATGTTGGAATATAGAAGTCGCTGAAATTTCCTTATTGAAAATCTAGTTCACCTCAGCACAGCATCTACTAGTAAGGAGGAGGACTATGAAAAAAAATCTGTAATGTATATTTATTTTTTATAACTACACCTCACCTTGAAATATCAAAATTAAATGTAAATTAATAAATAAATAAAATAATAAAAACATAAAAAAAAATAATAATAATACAAACATAGGTATCTCCAATGCCAGAAAAAGTGTTAAAAGTATGAATATTGCCAAACAAAATTGTCATATTGAAACAATTTGAATTTATTTTGAAAACGTCTATTATTAACCCTACTTTACATATTTCCCCTACCAGGTATTTCACAAACCCATTAACTCTTATTCCATCATTTCCGCCACACTATATAAGCCATTAATGGAGGTCACGTTCTATTAGGACCATTCCGATAACCATTGGGCTTGCGATTGCCAAAATTGTAGCCAATGAACGGTTCTCACATTGATTGGGTGGATTGAAATTTATCAGAATTGCCCCAGATTGACAATCAACTGTCTCTGGCACAGATACTGGACTTGTTTATCTAACAATAATCCTACCATAGAAGAAATATCATTATTGTATTCTCCATCAAATTAGAAAATCAACCCCGCAACATTAAAATTTGTAGTCAATATAACAAACCCCTATAATAAAAAAACTTTGACCATTTTGCAGCAGAAGTCGTAACTGAGTTATTGATCAGTGATGGTTAGCTAATCTTTATAACGGAATTGGTTACCAAAAATTACAATGTTTTGAATGCAATACGATAAATAACTAATAAACCTTAAAGTATTGATAAGATAACTACCTACTACAACGCGTAATGTTTTAAAAAATATGTAAGATAGTCAAATAAAAAGTTTTCATTGAAGGCGAGGTTAGTACAGCACAACTTACTATCCTAATGAATTGCAAGGAATTACATGGGAAAGGAATACAGTAAAATCAGAATTTCTTCAAAATATTTGAATTCACTTTGTGTCGTTATTATTAATAAATAAATTAAAAATTTCTTTGTATTTACCACTTTATCAATATACAGATAGCAACATGTTTCGAAAGCGAAAAGAATACTAGCAATCTATATATTCCCGATGAAGAAAGCATTGCTTTCGAATAAATTCGCTAAAATTAATTAACACCCCAGATGCAAATAAGTATACATAGGACTGATAGGAGAAAATATTGATATGACCAGCAAGCGGCAGATGAAGTTTGGAAATTCGACCATCAAATTAACCAATTAATTTAGTCTGATATCAGCAGAGTATAGTTTGATCTGATTGAATTAAGGAGCATGTATTTAGAAAGAGTTATGTGGAATTCACTATTCTCTGCCTATCCTGACTATAACGTTCGTCCGGTTGTTAAGCCCTAAAGGGTTTCGGGTTAGATAAAAAGGGTTTTTATTTCTAGTAATTTCTAATTTTGAAACTGTCAATTCATTGTGGAATACCATATTAAAATTATTTTTTTATTTTTTATTAAAAAACATTTGTAACTTTTTTGCACTTATTTATTTTCGACCGGACCGGTTTCTGCGATATATATACCATAGATTTAGTACTCATTTTGCCAGTCTGACGATGCCCTTGATAGGGTGAAACCGGTCCGGTCGAAAATAAATAAGTGGAAAAAAATTGCAAAGGTTTTTAATTTTAAAAAAATATCATTTTATTTCTACGTTAGGATAATTTTTATCGTAAACTTAGAATCAAAGTGATTAATTTGCTCCGTTGTGAATTTGATAGACAGTGATATATTTATTATACACAAGTTTATTGTGTCGGTTGTATTAGAAAAACTAACCCTCACTACTATTTGTGTTCTGATAAATCAGAGTTTTTTCATGCTGATCGCTGAATCGTTAAAACGTATTTGAAGATAACGATGATTTCATTATGACAAAATATTTTTTTATTCATTTAAAAAAAAGTTGACAATTAAAACGTTGTAGAGGTAATTATGTTAAAGTGGCGACCCATTACAGTTCTTTGTATTGTTAAAATATATTGTAATTGTCGAAAAGGCTTTTTAAATGTATAAAACGCTTTTCTGAAGATACGTTAGAAGAGCATCCCACCATTAATTAACACTTTCAGAAACGGGAATATTTATTATAATATGTATTCTTTTTTAATTTGAAAATACTACACATAACAAAAAAATACATTATTTTTTCTGATAAGTTATAAAAAAACTCAATCCGAATAGGACAACATTTCATGAAAAATATGAAGAAAATATTTATTATTCCAGAGTTGAAACAGAACATACAGAAACAGATACAGAAGAAAAGTTTTTTTTTTTTTTTACAATAACTCCACAGAGGAGACCAAGGAGGAAATAATTTCCCTAAGGCCTATATCATCTTTGGGGATGCTGTGTGGAGGATCTTTTAGAGGATAGGAAGGAGTGAACGTGGGTCTTGAGACCCATGTTATAGAATGGAGGAAACACAGAGGCCGGCAGATCATTCCACAGCCGAGCTGTTGAACACAAGAACGAGTCGTAGAAGCGACCCGTTCTCATGTGATAAATGTCAACCGTGTGCAAATGTTGGGCGCGCGTTTGGCGTGTTTCCCGACTATGTACCGGTGCCGAAGGGATCAATGACGCTAGTTCCTCGGAGCATCTTCCATTAAAATACCGGTAGAACAAGGACAGCATTCCCACCCGACGTCTGTGCTCCAAAGATTGCAATCCATTTGTTAAGATAGGCGAATCTACCAGAGGTGGCTGCCAAATTCTATAATGGGGCGCACTTGCAATTTGTACAGGGTCAGCAGTTGTGTACTATTAAAGTATCTGCGGGCTCTGTACAATACGCCCAGCTTCTGAGAGGCTAACTTTACTCGGGTTTCGATGGAGCCCCCATACCTGAGCTGGTCACTTAAGGTTACACCAAGCATATCAATGGAGGGCTTGTTGGGAAGATTGCTTCCATTAAGTACACATAGATAGATTATAACAGGACACTTATAAGCATCATATAAATAAAATACACAAAGCTAGATTATACACCTTCCTTTACGGTGATAGACAATCCCTCGAGCTACAGTGCTGTACACTAAGTGTACAGTGAACACATTTAGAGTTTTGTGATTTGTAAATTGGATAAAACTGAATAGTTTTTTTATTGCTTATGTGAATCATTTTATTAATTGTCTCTCAATAATATATATACATGCTTGTGTAAGTAAAATATTCTGAAAACGTATGGTACGTCCATTACTGCCGGCAGATCGCCAGCTACTACTAATGACCACGCATCGTAGCATGGCGAACGATAGCCCGGCCTCTATCGCTCACTACACTCCTACTCGGCAAATTAGTAACGCTCGTACTCATACGTATATATTGACATTTTTTTCCCGATTTTTCAATAAAAAAAAATTATCTGTCCGATCGACAATTACTTAAATATTGTGATTATTTTATCCAATACATTATGTTTATTTTGTTTTAGTTTAAATATTTGTACATTTAAGTTTTCAAAATAATTAATTATAACTTATATACTATTAAATATAACTAATTATTATAACTTTCACACTATTGGGTACTTTACATATAGCTAATGATAACTTGAATACTATTGGATAATATTGAATTTTATGTTGCTTAACTTAATGTGGTTTTTGCAATGTAATTTAAATTTATTCATTAGTATAAATTTCATTCCTTTGTAAAATAAACTGTTTTGCGTACTGGCTTTGTTCTGTTTCGATAGTATTATTTCCTTACCATACATGTTCTTGTATTATGTCTGTGAATTTCCAAATTATAAATAATATCGTTGGAAAAATATTTTGGTAACAAGTTGTTTCTTATTTTATGTATGAAAATTATTGCATTCAATGTCAGTATTTGCTTCACTGTTAGCCAATTTAGTTTCTCTAAAATTTTACCTACTTTTGAATATCTACTTCGCTTTAGTGTTATTCGTATTACTCTATTTTGGAGAATTTGTAATTAGTTACACATGAAAAGTATCATTGAACAGTAGTCGAAATGTGGAGCAATAATAGAGTTGTAAGTGTGGTTTTTCTGGAAATTTCTGGAGGAATCTCTAAAATATGAAATCTGCGTTTAGTATAATACATAGAGATATTCAAATAATTAGGATGTCAACTCAGTTGACAGCACCGGCGAGGAAAGGCCAAAGATGAAAGATTGTACTGCTTTATAAGCCTGTTGAGAAAATAGACTTTCTTATTTAATCACTTCATCATAAGAACTTAATTATTTAACCAATAGCTATAATTTTTGACTGACCCTTCCCATCGCTTTACCACTCATATAATTATATATCAAAACATTCCTCAACATGAGTTATTCATCAGAACCGTGTGGTTTCGCAAAAATTTAATAATTAATTTCGTACCTACTTTAAGAAGGTTCTATTATGGAACATTTATAATTGATTCAGCAAATGGTATTTTCCCAACAACTTTCAATATTCTGCTACATAGTTATTAACCCCATCTTTAATCGGAAGAGCAACCGAGAAATTATTATTAATGCTTACAAAATGAAGTTGCCAAACAATTTGAATTTATCAATCGTCTGGTGTTCTGGTGTTCCAGTAATGGCATCTTCTCCATCAACAACGGCAATTAAGATAAGGGAAGGAGCTCATTCGGCGTTAGAGGGGAGGGGGGAGGGGACTCATTCCTCAGTGTTGCGGGGGATAAGGTGGGGGATTTACACTTATTATGTCTTGGGGAAGATTTTCGGTGCCGAGTAAAATACGGGTTAGAACGGTATAAGTATTTTTTTTTTTTTTATAAAATACGAGTATATTTCTAACAATTCCAAAAATATTTACATTCAAATTGGATACTGGGTACCATCGACCAGATATATTTTTAGAAATAAGTACTATTCGTCGATTCGAAATCTTTTTTGTTATTTGACAGATGAATAGTATGGAACGATGTATATATAGCTAGTTTCATTATTTCGAACGTTGAACGGATCTTTTAAAGTAACATAGTTCATGTGTGTGTAATAATGTGAAATATAGGCACAAAATCTTATGTACATAATAGCGATGTAACATATCAGTCAATATAACAAATTTAAAGTTTTTGCTGTGTTGGATTGCAGGTAATGTTGGGTAGGAGGAAGGTCAGGTAGGGGGAAATGCACCAAGCTGGACGACAGTGTTGCGAATGAAGGAGAGGGTCGGATATTACAAATGGATAGAGGAGACAATAATATCAGCGTGACTTACCCTGGTGATGGCCTCTTAGGTAGGGTGTCTTTGTCCAAACATTGGTTAGCTCAGATTCGGTAATAGCATGAGGCTTTCTCTCCCTCAGGGTCAGTGGATCGACTGCGGTCTTATAATTGGGTTTGAGGTGTTTCTAAGCTACGTTAAATGAGTCGAGGAAGTACTTTCAGTCTCGGAATTTATTATATAAAGAGAACAGACATTACAGGTTATGAACAATCGAGTAATTAGTAGAAAGGTCCTATTTCTGACGTATAGGTAACCTAAATCCTCTCTCTCTGATGGAAGTCTATAACCGGGAATAGCAAATGGCAAGGGCGAGTACAACACATAACAGGGGATAGGTTAGAACAGCTTACATGAGGTGGTCTGTCCGGCGGCGTGAGTTGCGTGCAGGGTCACAAGAGCTTGTCAGTAGATAATGAAATAAATGAACCATTGTATAGAGGTTAAATTTAAATATTTTGCTGGTGCAACATTGAGCAACATTTTTGTAATTTATTACAAAAACACAAATTTCATTAATGATTTTTTAAAACATAATACACCGCTTTTGTTAACTTGCATAATCATATGGCCTAGTGCTTGCGTAAATGAAATGTTGAAACAATTTTTAATAATATTCCGGTAGAAATAGGCATAATAAATAAAATTCGGATTTTTTCAGCCAAAAGTTGCATACATATACTGATATCGGTTATAGATTGTATGTAGGATACAGTGAAGAAATAATTATTTTTAAACACTTCGAATAGGCGGCAAAGAGAGTTATCCACCCAGCGGATCATGGGATGTGGTAGAATTTGAATCCACCTTTTACTGTGCTTTAATAATGAATTTTTATACTTTTTCAATCATTCCGTCCAAATAATACGTTTTAAAACCGTCTAAATTCTGCAACAAATTTCAGTCCGACATCAAGTCGTATGGATTTTTATCACAATACTTCCACTCGGGGCGGAAGAAGGCTTTGCTGTAGTAAGCGGGGAGTGTGGACCAGGGGGGGGGGTGTCATCTGATGGGGGTGGGTATTAACCTAATTGAGATCGAGAAGCCTTATCACAGAAATAACTGCCACTGTACACATAATGACTACCAGTTTCAATGTATGTGCTTCTGGTATTTGAGAGGGCTTTGTTTCCAAAACTCTTTACAAGTTATGCATTTTTTAACAAGTTAAATATTTTTATACTCACTTATATAGAACGTTAACGCTTTTCATATAGCATATTTTAAACATATTAAAAAACAACTCTTGTTTTTTTTTTTAAATTCGATGTAAATTCGAAAAAAATTCTGTTTACACCACTGCAATTTTTAAATTGTTATTCTACATTTTCATCATACAATTTTGTAAATTCTCGAATACTGAATTTCGTTTAGTGTAAAATCCACGTGAATAAACTTTACTTAGTATATTTAAACCCAGTATCTAGTTATTTACGACCTCTGAAAAATTCGTTGTAGGAAATATTCGACGTAAATGGTTCAATTAATACATTATGCATGAACTATTTAATATATTATAAAATATTTATAAAGTACCTAGATATAATGAAACATTTTCTCCCTACATAAGTGTAATCAATAATCTTTTTTTACATCTCACAAACAAAATTAAAAGTACATACCAAAAGTATGTAGAATTTTTTATTGATTTGACTCTAGCGACCGGGAAATTTAAGTTGAGCATATTAATTTCGAAAAAAAAACGTAGTAATTTATATCAACATGAAAAATATCAGTAATGGGTTACAACATAATAAAACAAAATAAATACAGTTAAAGAAAGCTGTTTCTTCTGAGGAGATAAAATACTATTTTACATTAGCTCTAAAGAGGACACGGTTACGCCCAAAACAAGTTGGCTTAAACTCTGATAAAGCATTTATTTATACACAACACACAACATTATAGTTTATCTTATTGTACCATCACAAATCTACGATTTTCCAAATAAATTCGATGCATTTATTTCGAACGAATATCTGAAAACATATTTTAGACTTATAATCTTTTCAGTCAGTCAAAATACATATCGCGAACAAACATTGAAAATGGACAAGCCAGTAGCCCTGTCCGTTGGCAGACCAATTCATTTACATAGAAACAGACTCACAACTTTGCAGGTCAGAATATTCTGAAACAAAATATATAAAAGTATATTTTGTTTCATATACGTTAATGGTAAAGATAAAGTAGACAGTTTAGGCCACTCGGACATTTATTAACTTTAGTATAATGATTGTCCGGCGTTCTATGTAAGCAAAACGTCGCGTAATGTTAATATCCGTGTAAAAGAACACTTAAGATGTCTAAATAATAATGGGTTCTCCGAATTTGCTAACCATCTCTTAGAAACAGACCACACATTCAATAAAAATACAGGCACTAGTTTGCTGCATAAAAATGGAACCGGCATTTGTCTTAATATTTTAGAAGCATGAGAAATAAGGAAATCCAAAAACACTAATAGTAGACTCATAAATAATCAAATAAATTTAAATAAAAGTCCAATTCTTAAATTATTCCCAATAAACAAAGTACACACCCTTCCCGGTCAGCAGGTACCTGCTGATCTCCCACCCTTGGTCCTTCACTCGCCTGTTTGTATCAATCTATAACACATGTGCATCTTAGTTCATAGTTTAGTTGTATACTGCCCTGAAGAAGCTACGGTAGTAGCGAAACCCGGTCGGCTAAAGTATAAATAAAATGATGTAAACAAGGTTATTGTTTTATTTTTTAAATAATCAAAATACCTTTGCATACACCACTTTTTAAGTTAATTAATATAAATAAAATTTAGAAAATAGCAAGACATAAAACACGAAATAATAATTGTTATTACCATTAAAATCTATTTTAATAATATTGTTAATACAGTTATTAATATGGAAATATATTTAAGAGATATCATTTTTTTTTACTATATTGCTATACTTCTGAAACACGTAGATATTTATATGATTGTAAAGCGGTGTATATAAAGCTCTCTTTATTAATTAATTAATATATGGTCCACAAAGTGATTACAAATCTATTGAAGAATATAAACTTTGGTTGTAAAATATCCTAACTTGGAAT
The DNA here is from genome assembly GCA_022606495.2 of Halesus radiatus. Classification (NCBI taxonomy): domain Eukaryota; kingdom Metazoa; phylum Arthropoda; class Insecta; order Trichoptera; family Limnephilidae; genus Halesus; species Halesus radiatus. The sequence goes on along the minus strand of JAHDVE020001739.1, from coordinate 26,696 downwards.
GCTGTAAACCTGCATCCAATATGCAACAAACAAAAACTTTTATTTGGAAACTTTTCGTTTTATGCTCCATGATATATGAAATCCATTCTATTTACTATAAAACTGTAAAGTATATAAATAACGAGTTGTTTCAACCCTGCCGCACACCGTTAAATCCATCGCTTTATCCGCCGTCATTCATTTTATCTCCGTCAAAACACGTAGGATCAAAGACCAACTCCTTTTGTTATTTTTTCCCCTTAGCAGACTATTTTGAGAGGTAAGTAAGTGTAATTTCTTTGTAATCTAGACGGTAATGAGTTAAACTTTTCCCGGAATTACCATTCTTCTACAGAAACAGACCAGCAAAAGAGGAAAAAGTTTTTCAATCGCAGAAAAACGTGCCCGCCCGTCTTTCTTCTCTCGCCTTCCCGGCTTCTCCGGCTTCCTTTCTTCCCCGTATCTGTTTCTCTTGGCAAAGTTCTCACAAAGAACGGTACCTTCTACTCATTTCGATTGATAAACACGTATTTTGGCTTGTAGCTTTGGCGTTCTTTTTAGTTTTTACTTAAAGGGAAGCTTTCGCAGGGAATGGACAGTTTAATGAAAGTAATAATAATAATTTTAAACACTACCGAGCTTCGAATTTCGCGGTGGGAATTTTCAATAGACTACGGTTAGGTTGCAGAATCTTTCGGACACCTAATGAGTTTTTATCCTGTTTGCTGTACTTCGAGCTTAATTTAAAAAAAAACTTTACCTAATAAGCTCCTCACAGACTAAAAATGTATTTTTTCAGTGAACACTGCATAATTCGAATTATGCAAAGCCAATAGGTCATCTGCATGGAAGAAGATAAGGGTTGTGTATGTATACTTTGTATGTAAGTTTTCAGTGTGGAATCTACCCCCGTACTGTGTTACAAATTCAATCCCAAATTAGAAACTCGATCACATAAAAAAACAATTTTTTTTTTATCTTAAAAGTAAATTATATTAAAAATAAAAATGGTCACGTACTTTACGTCTCCGTTACGCTTCTAATAGGCACCAGTATATCAGTGACGTAAAACTTTGGCGTTATTTTTCGGGTTAAATTTTCATCAATGCTCCGCAAACGCCACAAATGAGCCTTGAGGGAAATTATTTCGAAGAGACCCATGTTGTAGGATGTAAGAAATACAGAGACCGGCAGATCATTCCACAGCCGAGCTTTTGAATACAAGAACGAGTCGTAGAAGCTATATTCTTATGTGACAAATGTTAACCGTGTGCAAATGTTAGGCACGCGTTTGGCGTACTTCCCGATGCACCGGTGCCGAACGGTTCAATGACGCTAGTTCCTCTTTATATCTTCCATTAAAATACCGGTAGAACAAGGACAGCATTCCTACCTGACGTCTGTGCACCAAAGATTGCAGTCAATGTCAACTTGTTAAGATAGGCAAATCTATCGAACGGACTGCCCGTTTTTGCAGAGTCTCAAGGATTTTTTTCAGATATTTTGGGGCTCCCGAACAGAGGTGGCTGCCAAATTCTACAGTGGGGCGCCCTTGCGATTTGTACAGGATTAGCAAGTGGGTGCTATTAAAGTATCTGCGGGCTCTGTAGAATACGCCCAGCTTCTGAGAGTTTAACTTTACTCTGGCTAACCTCTAATAGGACGATATATTTTCTGTAGCATAGTTTATTTCTTCAGTGATATTGTCAGATAACTAGGAAAGCTCGTTAGATAGGTATGGAAAACTGAAAAATTTAAAGCAATATGGTCAACGTGGTAAATACTTAACATTAACCCCCTTGACTATACTGATTTTACATATAACTTCTACACTTCTAGTAAAACCTTGACTGGGAATTTGAGAACGGTAAAACCTTTTGAATAATATAAACGTGGCTAGAACGTGTACATATTTTAGACGCAATATTTTTTTTCGGATTTCCTTCAAAAACAATTATTAATATCATCTCAACCCAATGACTAAATAAAAGAAGGATTTGGTATAATATTAAAACTATATGTCCAAACGGCCAGTAAAAAATGATGGCCAAGATGGTGGAAACGCATTAACGTTTCCATGGTAACCAATGTTTATTATTCAGTAGTTCTACATTTGATGGACATTTGGGGGCAAAAATTATTATTTCTTACTTTTCTTAACCTATTTCCTTCAAAAAATAAAATACATTTTTGTTCATACAATTCTGTATTTAATTATAAGAAATTTTGACAAATGTAGTAAATATTAACCGTTTTAGTGTTGTACTGATTTTGCAGGTAGGTGCGTAAACAGCTATTGATAATTTGTGTTTTTAGTAAATAAATATGATATTAACTAAAAATGTCATAATTTGGACAAATATCAACCAAACTTAATGATCGTTGTTGATATTAAATGAAAAAGAATTGTATCCCACGCATCCAACAAAAAACTAAAACTACTAAATATATAGAGAAAAAAAAGAGAAAATTATGTAGCTTCACAATTGTGTTTTCAATTCACAATTGTGTTGCAAACGTTATGTAGTCCCAACTTATAGCGGGCGCATATGAGGAAAATTCACTTTCTATTCGCATTCTATTATTGCGATGGCCAATAATCGCACTTCCGTCATCACTGTCTCCATTTATCAGATCGAAGGGCTCATCATTCGTAATGTTGCCGTCCTTTGATACATCATCCGCGATGCAACTAAGATTCGTCATAGTGAAAATACATCGTTTTAATTTATTGTTTTAGGACAAACAATATATATGTAGTATACAAGATATACGCCAATTGCAATACACCACTCTCAAATGGAACACGTTTGTTGATCCTTACAAGAGTAAGGATCAACAAACGCATACTGAAGAACGTAGAGTCTAAGCGCTTCGTCGCAATTTTCCCGGCTAACGCTTGCAGCGCCATAGCGCTGCACCGCACTCTGACGGTTAAGGAAATAATAATTAATTTCCAGAAAATTGACACAACACGTTTCTATATCCATAACCTAAAACACATACTTTTATATAGTATTGTGGACACTGAGTCGTCTTTTAATAACATTACATTTAGCGATATGTTGACGAGTTCTAAGTTGGCTGCCAACATCTACGACGCATAGCCTTCAACCACGATTCTTTTGTTTTTGCTGTTACGTCCACCACTTGGAAACCTGGAAAGTGCACATATATCACATACTTGTTTTATGTATATCAATGACCTTTGACAATGGTAGGTAAAACAAAATAAATTGTAACATAACTCGGGTGAAACATATCAGCAATTTATTAATATCAAATATTTTCTTGATGAAACTTAACCCTTTTCTCTTCGATCTTATCTGAAATTTTCAGCTGGATTATGATAAATCACTTAATGATGTTAAATTAATATGTTTATGAATATAAATTTCGAAGAATGATATCATTAATAACATTTTTTTTAAAACCAGCATATGGCGCGCTCTGTTTTCCCTACGCCGTTTTTCTTGTGTAATAATATTTTTTACGATAGGCTACCCACTTAAATGATAATATGTACAAATGAATATTATAAACTTTCATTTACCCGTGAAATGATATTTATTACATTGTGTTATTTGGTACATTTTTACACTCGTAGGCTAAAAACTTCATCAGAATCTTTACTATTTATTTAATTAATTTTTAATTATTCAAGTAAGCAATGTGGTTGACATTATACTTTAATGGAAAGTTGAGCAGCCACCTCTGGTCGGGAGTCCCAAAATATCTGAAAAAAAACCTTGACTCTGTGCAGAAACGGGCAGTCCGTTTGATAGATTCGCCTATCATAACAAATGGGTTGCAATCTTTGGAGCACAGACGTCGGGTGGGAATGCTGTCCTTGTTCTACCGGTATTTTAATGGAAGATGCTCCGAGGAACTAGCGTCATTGATCCCTTCGGCACCGCTGCATAGTCGGAAAACGCGCGCCCAACATTTGCACACGGTTGACATTTGTCACATGAGAACGGGCCGCTTCTACGACTCGTTCTTGTGTTCAACAGCTCGGCTGTGGAATGATCTGCCGGCCTCTGTGTTTCCTCCATCCTATAACATGGGTCTCTTCAAGACCCAAGTTCAATCCTTCCTATCCTCTAGAAGATCCTCCACACAGCATCCCCAAAGATGATATAGGCCTTGAGGGAAATTATTTCCTCCTTGGTCTCCTGTGTGGAGTTACTGTAAAAAAAAAATTTATCTCATCATCGTTGTTATGTTGGTACTATTGCATTTAGAACATCTGACGTCACGTGAGCATTCTGTTTTTGGGTAAGTATGAAAATAAAATATTTTTTACTTTTGTTTTATATTTTTGATATGTTTTTTGTTTTTGTTTTGGTGCAATTTTAAATTAATTTGGGTGACTTTAAGCTATATAATTGTTTTGCAATATAAATAAACTAGTATTAGTAAAATAGATTAGAGTATTCACGAGTTAACCAATTATCAATACGGATATAATGATAATGTTAATGCTCAATACTATTATTATTCTTCCAGTTAAAGTTTATAAAAAGGTGCAGAATTGTATTACTTGTGTTTAGTTGTGGTTTACTATGAATAGAATATAAAATTATGTACGGTAAAGCTCATCCTTGTTTTGACATTTGACATTCTAACCTCAAAACTGATCAAAAACGCCCGGCCATAGAATTGGAACGTTTTGGTGGGTTTCGAAAAATTGAAATTTTAGCCATGAATAGAAAATAACTAAATGTAATGGAATTTAAATTGGAACGTCACTATTGATAAAAAAGAGATAGATTGGACTGGAGTTTCTTATTCTAATGTTGACATCGGGAATTTTTTTGCCAATATGGAATGCTGAACAATCATTACAATCTATTTTATAAATTCCCTAGTGACTATGTTTGTTGTCTCTAGAATTGATTAAAAATTTTCCTAAATTATTATTTGTATAAAATGCAGGTCTTAATTTAGAAGGAAGATTTTTTCCACTTCAGGAAGAAAAATGTTTCTGTATAAAATACGATGCAATTGGTAACTAAGATTGTTATTATGGTTTATATTATATATACTGTTATTATGTTCTAAAAAAATTAAATAAATTTCATGCTCATAAACAAAGTGATTGTTTAATTTCAGTATTTTTTTGGTTTTGTCACTATGTGCCATTAGGGCACTTCCTCTCTTATTTTATATTCCAAGTATCAACCCTACTTGACCGAGAATGAATACATTTTCCATTTTATTGGCGTCCTTAAGTAAGCGTGGTTGCCACGTGCTGGTGAATAGCATAACGTTGAAAGGAGCACAACATTAAAACCGGTCGTCAGAAGTTTGATTTTAAGAAAGATTTTGTATGTAATTCAAAGATATTGAAAGACACGATAATACATTATTTCAAATATTTATATATCCATAAGGAGAACTAAAATTAATTATTCAAAGTTCCCAGATTTACTTCGTTCAGTAACGTTCTGATATTTATTCATGGGTATTTAGATTCAATTCTCATTACATAGCGTTAAACACATAGCGTTAATTTTCTAAATCAGCAATACAAGAAATACTAGATTTAATTACGGATTTAATTATTTTATAATTTTTTTTAATAATAATTATAATTATTTTTTAATTAATTACTTTTTTCATTTTATAAAATACTGATATAACCTAGTTACGAATAACATGAAAATGTTTGAAAATCTTCTTGTGTTGCTTGTGTCGTGATGAAGAACTTAGCAAGCCGAGGAATTGAGGAAGAGATGAATCGGTCAACTTAGAAAAAATGTCTGACGTTTCCTGTGAATAAAAGTTTTGAACAATATATTTTTTAAATTCTATGAAATACATACTAAAATACCTAAGATAGGTGCACTTGGTAAACCAGTGAAAGCCTTTTTGAGAGTCTTATCTAAAGTTCCAGTATGTTTTTCATACAGAACTTAAAAGCTTACAGTTTTAGAACTTTTTTCGCTAGATACCTTGTACATTTTTCTAACCATCTGTATAGAATTTACAAATAAATCATTTGTATTATTGCTGACGTCAGCAGACTACAAAGTGTGTACTTTTGGGGTGCTGGTCTTTAACGAACCTTCAGTGAAGCTTATACAGGTACCTACTCTTATACCGCAAATTAAACTTGAAAGAGATTAAACTCTAAAACAGTCATATTAAAATAATAATAAACGTATTTCTTTACAATTATTATTTTTATAAACAATAATTATTAATCTAAAACACTCATCCAAATTGAAAAAACCTTCCGAGCAAAGATAAATGTCTTTACATTTAAGGGGGAAGACTCAAATAAGGCGCTAAACGTCACTTCGCAGTATGCTAACGTAAGCAATACAACACATAATTTATCTGCAAATTCTTAACGGAAACTTACGAAAGTGTCTAAGGTTTTCAGTGACGTAAATTCTTAAACTGTAACCTTTTATATTATATATGAAATACCTACAGTAATTTTAAGTAAAACGCTCGACAGTGCCTTCGCCGTTATGTTAACTTCACCCATTACAAACATATTTAATCAAAATCCTTCCACAATCTCAGAGTAAATAAGATCAAGAACCAAAAGCGTTTATTAAAAATAATCCAGTAAATCTAGATTTTCACTGTAATTCCCTCAAAGTTCAGGAATTTTTAAATTCAGTTCCGTCATACAAAAAACGTATGACAATTTCTGGCCCGCGCGATTGTTGATAAAACGTTTTATTTCGCCGTAGGAAAATAGAAGACGACGACTCACCAAAAAAGAAGAGGACCAACACCGGAAAAAATGAAATAGATGAAATACAATGAAATGTAAAGTATTGAAATACCTGAAATGTAAAGTATTGAAATAATGAAATATTTAACTTCAGTAAAATTAAAAGTAAACAACAGTAAATAGTTCAGAACTAAATGTTTGTCTTTCCCAGTTTTTGTTTAGGGTTTTTTTATCCAGTTAAGATCTTTTCCCTAAAAGTCATGAAATGTAATTAATAAATTCAGTCAATTTAAATAAACCATCAGATGGTAATAGTAATAAGGCCAAAGTGCCGGAGTACTAGTTAGCCAGAACACATGAGGGGTATTTGTATAAGCCCCAGCTAGTTAGAGGATTACGAAAGAATCCGTAAAATAAAAAAAAAAGAGTAAATCAGTTGTGAGAAGTCCTTCAGAGCGAGCGGACGTCGATTTGAAATTCGATATTTCTGTCTGTTTTATGACGAATAGCTGGGAAGAGAGGTGTTAAACTGCCACCGGAATGTAGGAATTACGTATTTTCGATTTTTTTGTTATAATCACATTTCTTTGCAACGTTCTTTAAGATGGTCCAAAAAGTGATTAATTTATTATACGGCACAATATAAAAGACCTGCGCACTGGGAAAAAACTGACGGACGTGGTACAGATCTACAAGATTAGATCTTTGCAGGCGGTCAACAGCAAAACTAATGAATGAACGAATTATTTTTAAAATCTTAACATTTTTGTGCCCATATAATTTACAATCTTGACGCCCCTGACTGCATGTATAAGTATGCCGATCTGTGCCTATCAAAATCCATAGTTTTAGCGGCTATTTTGAATTTCTAGATATTCACACCGATTTGGTTAGAAAGCGGCATAAGTCATGTTAGGGGGGTGCTGAAGTCAAATTTAATGTCAACCTGAGTAATTTCGATGGTCATTTTTAATTTTGAGTTCTCTACCGATTTGGTTCAAAATCGGAATTAAAGTGTTTGGAAGTGAACTGAAATCAAATGCGAAAAATGATAACAAAGAATGTTTTTCTTCATTTCAAATTGTAGAATCTTTATCCTACTTTAAAAAATATTAATTAACCTTCACCGAAAAATTACCCCTTAATTAATAATTTTTTAAAAAATAGCGAAGTTTGTTTTTTTTATTTCTCGCTATTTTTTTAGTGTTTAATCAATTTTGACAGTGAAGGGGTAATTTTTCGGTGAAGGTTAATTAATATTTTTTAAAGCAGGCTAAAGATTCTACAATTTGAAATGAAGAAAAATATTCTATGTTATCATAATAACATACAATGTTTTTCTTTATTTAGAACACCTTTATTTCGGACGATATTAGATCCTTGGAGACCAATTTGTTTTCAAATTGTACCATCTTTAGTCTACTTTAAAAACAATAGATTAACCTTTACCGAAAAATTACTCCTTCACTGTCAAAATTGACCAAAACACTAAAAAATAGCGAAGAATGACAACTTACAAAAAATTTGAATAATTTAGAACCGCTGTATCTCGGACATTATTAAGTCGTTAGAAACGTATTTGATTTCAAATTATAGCATATTTGGTCTACTTTGCTTGGGGGAGGGGCAAGGGGAAGATAGGAGACTTTTGTGAAAATACTCCCTATTATAGGTATTATTCACCGGCAAAATATCAGTTTTTCTTATTGCCTTCATTGACTTGGTGAATTGTATTCAAGCTTATTGTGTGCGTCTGGAGTGGGTTGTAAATCATCGTTATCTACCAATGTTATATTTTTACTGCTGTTTAGTATACAATATTGAAGGGCGTTTCTAAATCCCAAAAATTATCAAAAGACAAATAATTCTTATTCCCGATTAATAAACGGGATCTAATTCACATCCTCCATCTTGGTTCCCAATTCAAATGTAATAGTAGAATTACTCAACCATTAATAAAAACCAAAGCCACTAATAGAATAGCCATATAAAAAAGCATCCAATTCATTTCAACCACCTTGAATCCCCTAGTGGACAATCGAAAAACGGATTCCTTGATTCAAAATCCATGAAAATAATTCCCTGTGTCAAAAAGCTGTGCTTATAAGTATTTCTGAGCAGTTGGTCTACGTTACCCATTTCTATAATATTTCCGAAGCTAAAAAAAAAGATTATGCTGTGAAGAAACAAATATGTAAATAGTAACAAAACAAATCTTTTGTAAAAGGGAGGCACTTTGTATGGCTACTGACAATAATTAATATATTATATATAAATTGAAAAAAAACATATTCTCATCAGTTACCCTATCCTATTACCAACAGATGCTAAGTTTAGTCTGTCAAGCTTCTATTTATTTATTTTTATACAGCGAATAAACGAAAAAAATATAGAGCAAATGTTTTTTGTTTCGTATTGCATCAATACGCTGAACATTTTTTTTAATCCGCCGTGGTCTACATTATCCACATTTTCCCAATCCTGCTGCCGGATCGCGGTGGTCCGTGGTTTTAAGTTTGAGGCCTAAAATTCCTAACGGCGGTGAATACGCGGTCTTATACTGGACCCTTAAAAAATGGTATCCTCACTGGGTGATAAAGCACTGTTTGATTTGATTTAATGTAGATTAGAATTATATTTAATATTTTATAATAATATTTAAATTGTTTACATGAACAGCATTTTGTTAGATATTCTTATCTATGAAGCAATAAGTTCCGCCTCGGTGCACTGGAATTCACCCTAATCTGTTTGGTGTTTTCTAAATGCACAACAGAGGTCAGTGACGTGCCCTTTTTCTGCATTGGTGTTCACGACGGGGGGTCCATGAAATTGTTGCAATTTCCTAGTTTCACCCCCCTGCATCTAGCTGATCAAAATACAGCTTAATTCGAGCGAATTAATCTGTGCTTTGAATTTTATTATAAGAAAAATATAATGTCTTCAAAAAAATGTATTCACCAAAAAATGTATTAATCAGCAAACACCATTTCTGAAAATATATCATTTATTATATATAATTATAATTAGAATTTATAAATCGTTATTTGAAAGTGTATAAAAAATCATAATATGAAAACACCTTTTTATGTTGGTACCATTACACTAGGAATATCTGTCGTCACTTGCGCATTCTGTTTTTGGATTAGTATGAAGTTTTTTTTTTCACTTTTGTTTTGTATTTTAAATGTGTATTTTTTAGTTTTGGCGAAATTTAAAAATAAATTGGGTGACTTTAAGCTCTGCAATTGTTATTAAATATAAAAAAAACTTTTATTAATGAAAAAAAAATTAGAGCATTCGTGAGCAAACCAATTATCAATATATTTAGATAATGTTAATGCTCAATACTATTATTATTCTTCGAGTTAAAGTTTCTAAAAAGGTACATAATTTTATTGCTTAGGTTTAGTTATGGTTTACTATGAATATAATATAAAAGTATGTACGGTTAAGTTCATCCTTTGACATTTGAAATTCTAACCTGAAAACTGATCAAAACCGACTGGCCATAGATTTGGAGCGTTTTGACGGGCTTTGAAAAATTGAAACTTTGAAATTTATGTTAACTATGAAAACTAGCATTATAAAAAAAACGAAATATATTTTTATTTATGTTTGACCGTCAATATTGATAAATTTTATTAAAAATATTGTACTGGAGTTCCTTGTTAGAAAAATCAATAATTCTGACGTTGAGAAGTGAACCTTCTGCGTGCAGATAAGATTACTGATGCAGGTTAGTGGTGATTTTCCTCGTATTTGGGCAGTTCTTGCAGATGCTTTTTTAGAGAGAATCTTTAATGATGATTTTTTATGTTTTTTAATCATAATTATTTTCAGGATATAAAGCTCAAATCTATGTTGGATATTTACACGCCACTCGACTGGGATTTTCCGTACTGAGGATTTTATTGCCATTATATTATTAGAATTTGTTAAAATTGCTGAAAGAATTGTAATATGAAGTGTTTTAACTGCAGTTGAGAGGTTTTTGTTTCAGTCTGCATTTGGTGTTAAATGAATTCCGAGTTTTTAAGTGAACTCGGCTTCATTAAAATTGCACAGGATGTTGGTCTTGAATTTCAGGGTTAACCCAACTCCGTAGTTACAGTTCACGTAATATTTTTCAACTTATTTAAATATTTATAAAACTTGGAGAATTATTTATAATAAATGAATTAAAAATTACTTTGAAATCACCACTTTATTAATATAAACATAACAAGATCTTTCGAAAGCTATACTTTCCTCATCAGGAATATACAGAATACTAAAAAATGATAATGTCAAGTATAGACAAATGATAAACATAGAACACAACAACTTAAGAATAGAAGTAGGTAATAAATTAATCAAAAATGTTAATAATTAAAATTATCCATATATTATATATGAAGAAAAAAATCAGCGAAAATTGTAGCGAAACAGGCTCATAATAATGGGTTATTTTTTAATTGAAAGCGTTTATAAAAAAAATTATTAAAAAATATTCTTATTTCATATCAACATTATTTGTCACAGTCTACATCTCACGCAATCAAAACCTTGCAACGGTACCAACGTACTTCATTAACAAACCCTTCCGTGCAATTCCCGAGCAACCCCGAGTGTGGCTAGTTAGTCATAAAGGGGGATGGAAGATTCTCATATTACGTTTTAGAGTTAGTAATGAGGGTAAAGTTTGCGAGCGGCTCCGCGCCCCGGGTCCCCGTTATACAAACTTGGAAATTTATGATAATCGTCACCGCACTCCTTTCTTCTCCAGAACTAGTCTTTTATTTTGAAAGATTTAGATCCATTTGTAATGTGTAAGGGAGAATGAAGCTCTATGATCTGGAGAAATGCATTTCGAATTGTGAAGTTTGTTGGGAGTATGTCTTCCTTTTTTATGCTGTGATAGTCATCTAGATGGCAATTGTTTTAATAAATGAATTAAAAATTACTTCGTATTCACCACTTTTTTAATATACACATATGAACACCTTTCGAAAGCGATGCTTTCTTCATCAGAAATAAATAGAATACTAAAGTAATTAATCGAAAAGGTTTATTAAAAAATATATAATATTGAATAACAAATTTATATCAGAAATTAAGAAAAGCATTATTTTTATTATTAATATTAATATGAAAGTAAATTCAAGAGACAGCAGTTTTTATCATATTTGATTATTAATTAAATTTAATTCACTATTAACGCTTTTTCCGATTCCTAAAATTTCATCCCTAACACAAACATTTAACATCAACATTTTATTTGTATCAAAAGATCGGTTTCTAGAATATGATTGACAATTTCAGAATAATTGCGATTATAGAGACAACTTATGTGTTTCTTAACTCTAATACTGAAATTCCTACTTTTTTTTTAGCAATCATTTTATTTTATCTTTATATTAAATTCAGATTTTAATATTTCAATTTCAACAATTCTACTTATAAATAGACCAAGCCATAAACGAACCAGGAAACTACTCAATGAGGGAACTGGTAAGACTACTAACGGGACACTGCCACCTCGGAGACACATTTTTGTTTTATTTTACAAGAGCGCCTTTTCCTGTACGGAGCACATGCATTGGAACTATATCGCCCCCGGGCTTGGCACCGTTATGAGGCGAGTTAAGGAGGGGCCGTAGGAAGGGATTTGTTAATGCCGGCATTAAAGATGCCCGGATTAAATGGACCCGCTCTCGTGAAGCGCAATATCAACTGTGAACGGGTGTTCCGCTTGTGTCCGTCGAGTTTCACGCACGTGCACCTAGCTCCTCTGAGCAGGCTCCATTGAAATATCTGTAGAACAGACTCACCATACCTACATTGCGTCTGTGCATTAAAGATGATTGTCAATCAGTGAACCGTCCTCCTTTGCGCAGGATCAAGCAGTTTAACCCTTCCCTTAAGGTGCTAGAAAATCCCTCGAGCTCCGGTGCTGTGTACTCAGTACACAAGGTACGCGTTTAGAATTTTGTAATTATTATGTTCGATAAAATTGAATGACTTACATTTATTACTTATGTATATATGTGCATAAGTAAAATATTGTGCATACGTGCTGAAAACGCGGAAAAAACATCGTTTATTACATTCCGCAGACCACCGGCTAGTACTGCCGACCGCGCATGGTGGCACGGTAAGCGAAATTCCATACCCTTCTCGCTCACAACCGGATCACTCGCCAAGTTATCAATGCACGCAGACGTATATATAATTTTTTTCTTGTATTATCGATAAAACTTTTTTTTTCCTTTCTGCGTTCGATAAATACTTATTAAATTTAATTATTTCATCCAATACATAAATTTATTGCTGAGGAATACCTAAAACATGAACTGTGTTTAGTATATTTATGGAGATATTTAAATAATTCAGCCAAATTAGTTGACAGCACCGGCTAGGGATGGTTATAACAAGTTTGGGAGCTCCAGCCCAGAGGTTACTTCCAAATTCAAATGCTGGACGTACTTGAGATATTAATAAGGTTTGCGGTTGGTTACTATTGAAGATTCTGGTATCCTTATAATACAAGACACCAAGTTTCTTGGAAGTCAGATTTACTCCGGCTTCTATAGAGCCCCGATACTTGAGCTGGTCTAAAATACTTTCCTCAAGCATTTTAATGGAGTTCAGATGTTGTAGAAAATACATATAGATGCAAGAAATGTGAAGAGGATGAAGAGGCTCCTATTCACCTATGGTGCCGATACCCTGCCTTGATGGGAAGAAGGCTCAGCTACTTGGGAATATATATCGCGGAACCAATACACATAGCCGAATATCCAATGACAACCCCGGTGAACTTTATCAAAAGAACCGGGTTACTGTCAAAGGAATAAGGTAAAATGGGAAATGGCACAATGGGCCTATGGCCTGATTGCTCACGGGAGGTCTGTTAACCATCTTCGTATCAATAAAATGAATTAATTAATTATGATATTCATTATTAGAACAATATAGATAACATTATTATTCAAATAATATATTTTTTTATAGTTAAGGGTGCGGCAGAGGATCGATCTTTGTCAGATGAGTGCGTTAACCAATTCCGCCATATTTAGTTAGCGCTATTTTTATCATTTATTCTTGAAATAAATTATACAATATCGACTTATTTCCTATGAGTGGTTTTCGTCTTATTTTTATAAGCAAAGTTCCGAACCCTACTAAATCGTGATTTTAGATGGTGTCAAAGAAACGACCATTATTTTGTGTGTATTTATATTTCAGATTTGATGAATATTATGACTGTTTTTAAACCCGCAAAAACGTGTTTACATATGTAATGTACATGTTGATTTCTATAAGGAAAAATAAACAATTTAAAATATATAATTTCTTCAAAAGATTGGTATTCACTTTGCGGCGTCATTATCAATAAATGAATTGAAAATTACTTAGTAATCACCAATAATGTATTCTGTATATTACTGATGAGGAAAGCATCGCTTTCGAAACATGTTGATCTGTATATACAAGTATTAATAAAGTGGTGATTACAAAGTAATTTTTATATATTTTTTTATATGAATACCGCACAAGAGTCCCAACTGCTACCAACCGTCTGGAGCCAGTGAGACTATGGCATCCCCAATTGGGGAATGTTGTGAAACTGAAGGTGTTGAGGAGGGGAAGGAGAGGGAGTAGAAAATACCTGGCTTTTCAGATGTGGTCAGAAAACACGACTAAAAGCCATGTCAAGCAACGTTTCAATTCTGAAAGGTGGTCTTTCACTAGGGCGATACTGAGAGTATCTTCCACTCTTTAATTCATTTATTAACATAAAACATGTTATATTTATTAATTGATAAACTAAAGTTTTTAAGACAAGATTTTTGTGCAAAGCGCAAAGGGTAACAATTATTTTTATAATCAATAATTATTAGCCTGAAACACTCATCCAAATTGAAAAAACCTTCCGAGAAAAGATAAATGTCGCCGACAGGACTCGAACCTGCACCCTTCTGATTGCCTCGGAAGGTTTTTCAATTTGGATGACTGTTTCAGGCTAATAATTCAAGTTATATTTGTTTACCGTGCAATGAAAATGGGTGTTTTTGCCAAACATATTTTCAACATTAATGTGCTTTCATCAGTGGAGCACGTGAAAATAAATTAGATTTTTCGGTATTGGAAGAATTCGCCAGGTGGCAGTAGATATAGTATATAATATAGTAGGTAAATGACTGCAGTCCCTCGCTCCAAATCCGCTGATCCATCTCCTCCACAAATTTCATCAAATATTACCATCTGCATTTTCCTACCCCTCCTACCTCTCAGTTCAGCGCTCTTCAGGGAGGCTTGTGCCTGGGTAACGTACATATTATATTCAATGTATTAGCTGGTTCATAACTGAGAACGGAAATTTCGCGAAGTTTTGATATTGATTTGATTTGGCAATTCTGAGTTTCCAATTTTAGATGGCCTCACCTCCATTAAGGTTATATGCACATTTTGATAATACCGTTATACTTTATGGTATTAACGTGATCTCACCATATTACTATATTAATTCATCGGCTGTTGAGATTCAAATGTCGACGTTCGTAGCGGTTCAAAATCCTACAAAAGTGATAAAATCATAAAATGTGTTTTATTAGATAAATATATAGTGTTATCATGTATTTTACTGTGTGGATGAAACATCTAAAGAGCAATAATGATTGAAATAATACTTGAATGATTTTTATAGCGTCGTTTTTTGTGAAAAATCACTTCAAGAGTGCCGTACAAATAGTATTTGCTACGGATCTTTTTAATATTGTGTAATATTAATTACATGCAATGGGAAATTGCACACGCTAAGCCACTGCAAGTAGCTTATCGGCAGGATGTTAGTTCAACAATATTATATAAAACAAGAATAAATCAAAACCATCATAGAAATAGTATACTGCAATAATAGAAAAATACATGCATATTGTGATAAATACACACAAATTGTTTTTTTTAATTAACATGAAATCAGCGTAACAGTTTTGTTAATGTGATATCAGACTCCAATTACTTGACATCGATTCAATAATATTATAAAATTATCAAAATATCAGCAAGTATTACAAAAATTGTGAAATACAAAAACAGTAGTACAGTTTTATTACAGTGAGGATAGACTTTACGTAATAGCAACAATTAAAACATTTTAAAGATACTCGCAGATATCAAGAAGATATACAGTCAAGGAGGCTATCGCATTTGTTCTACAGACAATGTAAGATAGAGCAAATTAACACCAATCTAACAGAGAAGAGATATATACTGAAGGACTAACTAACTGAGCATCACGCCGTTTCTCCGCAGGGGTCGTCAGAGAGGACGGACCGCAAAACAATTCGATCTTGGCATACGCTTTCTGGTTCATTCACTTTCATACAACGTCTCATACATTCTTTTCTGTTATTCCGACTTCCGACATGGCCAGGCTAAAGTATTTGATTCACTTGATCGTGCTATGTCGTCCTCGGACATCCTTGGACATATATTCTCCTTACACTCCTTTCTTCGTTAATTCGCTGTACGTGCCCAAGCCATCTAAGCGTCCCTTCCTTAATCTTGCTCACTACGCTTACATCAGCCTTACATTCTATACGAACCTCAACATTTTTTGTCATATTTGTTTAAAAAAATTATTACGTATTAACAGATACAGAAACAAACTTACCTGGCAGGTCACTCCAGATAGACACGTTATATTATAAAATTTCAACTTGGGAAGGTATGATTTCGCACGTACAGGACTCTATATCAGAAAACACTGCACATTGCACGGTATTTCGGTTACTGTTTTAGACTTATCTGTAATTGATATTACATTGATTATAAGGTTAGTGTCTTAAGAATAGTTGGTATTTATTTTAAATGCGTTTTTTTTCAAATTTAGGACTGCAGAACAGATTATTAAAATGATTAAGATTCTAAAAAATTCTTCTCGAGAAACATGTAAATAACAACCGTTTCGAATTGAAATTTTGCTTGAAATATGAAGCCTGAATAGTTGTTATTGTTTTTTCTTTGTGTATTAACTCCACACAGAAGGCCCCGAGGAAAATAATTTTCCTAAATATTCCATTTTTGCGATGCTGTGCAGAAGGTTTTTCAGGAAAGGAAGGAGAGGAAATTCTAAGAAGGAATATAAGGGGATAGTATAAGGGGAAAGTATGAATCTGGGGATTAGTATATCCAGGAGTGAAAGACGTATGAATCCATTCTTCCCAAAGTAGTGCAATGCGATGTATCGAGAGAGTCGTGCTTGATAAGTCAAAAAGTCTCCATCAGACGGCCCCTCCCGATTCGGTCCCCCACGTAGTTGGTGGGTAAACGCATCCACCGCAAATACTTGAACAAACTTCACCCCATGAACTCAGGCACCCCTGCTCATTCACTAAACGTAGCGAACCACTTAGGGTAACCTATGGCAGAGGCGTTAGTTCCAATAAATGATTTCCGGAGTGGCTGTATACATACGCGCCTCAAAAATTGTCTAATTAATTGCCTCCTAAACTCTTTCCCTTTCACCTCCTTTATTTCTCCTTCCTTGCACATCACTACCGAGAAGTTCTTTCTATGAAATATTTCGGGATATTAAAAGTAAACCAAACTATTTCTCGAGTTGACATATTATTGAAAAGGACACATGCGAAACTTATGTCATAGTTGCTTTGAGCCTTAGTTATTTGAGACTTCTTTTAAAAATTCAGCACCAATACAAAATTAACGCACCAGAAAAAATAAATAACATATATTTACCTAGTACCTAACTACTAACCTAATAGTGTAATGAAAAGCAACTGTTTCCCGAACGAAAAAAAAAAGTTGTCAAAAATGATTATTTTCTTACATCGTTGCTGCCCTCCTTCTCAGCAAATTCCGCACAAATTATTATACACACACGCAATTTTCACGACAAACTATGTGAGTGGTAATTATTGTTCGCTGTCATTATTTTCGCAACATCCAACCGTCGCATGTTGAAACAAAAGTCTTTACAAACGCAACGCCAGCGCGGATGCAGCCATACTAACGTGCGTGCCCTCGTTTCCGAGATGGGGTAAACTAGTGTTTCTTAGCGTGGGGCGCGATTTTAAGTTCATGGGGGGGCAATGCACAAATTATTACATATTAATATTTGCTATATTTTTTTCTTAAAAGAATCTTGGTTAAAAGAAAATTGGTATCGCATGAAAAACGGCAACACAAAACGTATTATAGTTATTTAGAGTGTTTGTAGGTATGTATTATTATTTATTATTTGTAAAACTAATGATACGCGTGGTGAGCCTCCCCTTACAAAATTGCAATTTTCGTTTTGAAGTAATTTTTGTCCTTTTTTATTGGTGGTAAAATTTACAACTAATAAAAACACGTGATAAGTAGAATTTTTTCAAGTACCTACCTGTAACCCTCAGAATATTATGAAAATATTCACAAATTTTTAGACAACTTGTTCAATATTTCACGACGTTGAAAAAATGTTTTTTTTTTAATTTTATTTTAACTTTAATAAATTTTACCTTTTTTTAGAAATCACCACAGGATATCGTAAGGGGCATCATTTTTCTCAATGCTAGTGTTATCTTTGGGGATGCTGTGGGGTGGGGATTCTTTAGGAAAGGAAGGTGCGAATCAGTATGTACCTTGAACAGACTAATTTTGTAGGAGTTGGAAATACACGAAGGCCAGCAAATAATTCTAAAACCGAGTTGTTGAACACAAGAACGTGATGTAAAAACGTCCCTTTCACCTACGTACCCGTTATGACTTCATTTTTAATTTTTTCATTGATTTCATGTAACAGAAAAATAGATTACAATGGAGCTCTCAGTGGCTGAGCCATAACTATCTTATTAATTGTTTTTGTCTTTAATACAACTTTATTTAATTTTTTTAGAAATTAATGTGAATCAAGTTTTAAAATGTTATTATTTTAATTCTGAAAGTATTTTAGTTTTTATTATTGTGACAGCTGTTTCGGCATTCAAGGCCAATTAAGAATTACGGTTAGTCCAGATTGCGATGACTTACTTATATTATTTTATTTACTCAACCAATTTTAATTTTGACGGTGCTTAAAATGATTTATTACCGATAAAACCGATTTAATTAGAAAATAATAAAATTCTTTCTTCTGTGAGGTGCCAACATTTATTATGTGTTTTCCCCATATTTAAAATATAATAATAACTATTTTACCTATATCGTCGAATAAATGAACGAAGGTATATTAATACTATTGCAATAACAAAACAAAAAAATTGCTGTATGTCTTTTCAATTTTGATTTGTACTGTAAATAAAATAATACGACGGAAATTGATACGATCCCATCAAATAATAAAAAAAACGTATCCACTCATGATGAGTAAACCGCAATACCATCAAAAATATATTTCAGTCATTTATCCGACGTTTGATTCATAAGCCCTTTTCTTGATAGGGTACAATAAATACGTCATCGCTATATTCCACCCCAGTGAACAAAAAACCCTTTCCGTCCCCTGAATTCCCCGGACCGTCCCCTAGTTCCCCAGTTTCCCCAGTTCTCCAGTTCCACTGTTTCCCAGTTCTACAGTACTTTACCTCCACCGCATACACGCGGATTTCAGGAAATATTTCCGAATTAATCATATTAGTTCCGTTTTTGGACGTTCGTTACGATCCAATGATTTTGCTCCATGGATTCAGATTGCGCAAGATGATCCCCTTTTGTATAAAACGTGTGATATTAAATCGTATCATTTGTAATGATTATTTTTGTGGTGTTGCTTTTATAGAGAAATGACAACTTATGTCTTAGCACACACTCCTTGCTTCATTCAGTTTTATTTTATTATAAATGTCTATAAAATTCGTTATTGATGCTGACGTATTGACCATCTCACTAGGTGTGAAACGCCTGTATTGAGATGGCAATTTACAAGAGTGATTGTTTGGCTAGGTTATTTTAATACATATTATGAAAAAACATGTAGTTACAATTAACTAATTCATATATAAATAAACCAATTTAAAGACATAAAAGATTGAAAAGAATATTGTAGCAGTTCAATTTCAGTTAAACAAAAAATATTTTATTTTATACCCACTTTTGATAGCTAATTTATTCTTGGGGCGTTAAAATTTTTCTTAAATCCACTTGCGGATAAAATACTTCGTTCTCTTAGCACGTATTTCATCATGGAAGCGTTATATATTCTCAGCATAGCACTGTTGAAAAACCACATGTCATTATCAAAAGTTGTTAGAAATGGCATCAGCCATGTTTAGTGATCAGATTTTAATAGTCAGGCACTTCACAACCATCCCCTTTCTACCCTTTTTCTCTCCGCACTCTTTTCAGTCTTACAAAATACCACAATAGGGGATGCCATAGTCTCACTGACTCAAGGCAGCTGGATAGTCAATAAAAGAAATTTGAAAACACTCAAACGGAAAATAATTTCCTTTAGGCCTTTGTCATCTTGGGTAAGCTAAAGTTTTGATAAAGTTTTGAGAAGGGAAAGTGTATAAGGGGTGGGCAGGAATCTGGGGTCAGTGTGTTAAGGAATGATGGACATATTAATCCATTCCACCCACTGTGGTGTAAAGGGATAGGTCGAGAGAGTCTAGCTGGAGAGGTCAGGGAGTCTTCATCAACCATTCCAGCCCACCACGCAGTTAATGCGCAGAGGTATCCGCAGTCAAGACCTGATCAAACCTCACCTCATGAACCCGGCACCCTTGCTAAGTCACCTACCGTGGCGAACCAATTGGGGTGACCTGTGAATGGCAAAGGCGTTGGTTATCCAATGAATGGTTCCTCGGGTGGCCGTACCCATACCCGCCTCCCAAATTGAATTGCATTGTTTTGGGATCCTCTCAAGAATTGGATCATACCCCGTACATTGTTTTATTTAATACGATTATTCAAATAGTACTTGTTTCAAAGTGTTCTCACACAAATGAAGTATTGCATTCCGTAAGTTTAAACTCAAACTCTATGAAGCACAGTTGACACTCTCGCTGTCCAAGTGAGTTCTCTATAGATCATCGAACCATTCTAAATATTACTTAATATTACCTAATACAGAAATTATATGATTACAGATTGGAATAGGTGCACCTTACAATTCTTGCCACTGTTCTGGGAAAATGTTAACCCAAATGGTACGCGGTAGTGGAAAACCCCATGACTTTGACCGTAGGGCTATGTGCACTACGCCAATGACAGCATTACTCTATAGCACATGTACGACGTTCAGTCACCACAAAATTCCCTTTGATACCCTTAGTGGCGCTACCAGGTCCGGGAATGGTGATGTTTATTCATTAGTTTAATGGTCACTGAGCAGTTTTTTTCAGCTGTCTGGCGAAATTTCGATGATTTTATACAAAGTCACAATTATTCCCTTTACCGTCCGCATGGTAAAAAATTACGATGAAAGTTACACATGTATCCATTGAAGTATTAGAGTCAACAGCAAGGCCATATCAATTCGCATTTGTGAAAGTAAAATAAGGTGTAAGAATAAAAAAATTAACAGAACATCTATTTAAAATGGAAAATGGTATATTAATTTTTTACATTTTGTACACGATTTGTTCTTTTTTCGTTTTTTTTTGTCATCCTCACAGGGGTTCTGTGTTGAGGCGGACTCGAAATATGTAGTTGGATATCATCTAAATTAGGTCCGCCTTCTATTTTGTTTCTAAGGTTATTTCTTTGACATCTCTCTGCCAGAGTTTAATTATTAATTTTATATTCTTTAATTTTTTCTTTTCGTTTTATATCTAGGGGGAGGATATTGTGGACTTTCGTTTGCAAAATATATGTTATTTCTTTCTCCAAATTCATTTCATAATATTGACTTTGATTTTGAATCAGTCTTGTCTCATAATTAAATGGTCCGACTTTAATTGTTAGTCGTTACGAACGCAAGTAAGATGGTAAGCACAAGAAGGCTATAATATCATATCTTTTCAATCAGTATGAATTTAACCTATGTTTACTATATGTACGCATGTCTAATATATACTAAATAAATACCGATATCACAAGACAAGTTTTGCCATGCAGGCTTCAACCCGGCACAACTAAACGGAATTTCACTCCTACCAGTTACATAGATAACGAAGTTATGAAGTGCGGCGTCTTCGTCTGCTACGTCTTCCATCAATCTTCTCATCGATTATAATTTTGGTAATCCGGAGTTTATTGTCTTTATAACATGACTATTGGAGTTTAATTGGGTTGCGACGGGAATCGAACCAGCTACAAAAGTAAAATGGGTAGACAATCTCACTTTAGAGGACAATTTAGGAATTATCTTTACATTATCTTACGGTAATAAGCTACTTGGAGTAGATTAGCGAGTAGGTACAAATTAATTCCCATTGCATCAAAAAAAAGTAATACACACAATAAAAAAATAGCAATAAAAGCTAATGAGAAGGAGTGAAATACGCATCAAAAATGATTCCGTTAAGACGTCAGGTGTTATTCCTAATATCATTGAAACCGAGACCTGGCGTTGAAGTCTGGTTTTTGTAAAATACAATAACAGACCAATGCACAAATTCACCACTATACTACCAAGCACATCCCTTCCCTTCCAAAGTTATTCTACGATACAAATGTTCACAATATTGGTGGTAATACAGCCCTTCCGTATCCGCTCAGAACTGAAGTAGGCACGATGACAATTTGGTGGATGTTTTAATTTAAAAAACCGCATATGTTCACCACTCTCAGTTTGGTGACGCTCTAAACCTTTTTCGCTAAAATAGTGTTTTATTGAAAAAGGTTCGTTGTGTTGATTTTTTTTAATGGAATTTGGCAGGAGCGTGGCTCACTGATTTTTAACGGTTTTGCACAGGTAGCTACTAAAAGCTCTCCAGTGCCTCCCGAACATTTTGGACCTTCGAAACCATGGTCCAGCGAATTTGATCTGGATTTCTAAAATCCTTACCATTTTATAGAAACCTCTGGAAATTTAAGTGTTTTTTATTTTAGTTTTTAAACATAATTTTTGATTGGTCGTACACGACTTCACCCAGTTTCAAATATTTTTTTTTTCAAAATGCTTTGAATAGAGAATACGGTGTGTAATGTTTCTTTTTAAGACAAAAAAAAATTTAATGCTTAAGTGTTATTTTGCATAAACCACTATTCAATAAATAAACATAATTTTAATTTCAAATTATAACAACTTAATGTTTTTTTTAAATAACTTATTGAAGCTTATAAACCCAATTGTAATATATTTTTAATCATTGAAGATGACATTAACAACTTGAACCCTTCAAATAACAAGGTTCCATCTGACACGGCAATGTTATGCGATAATGAGCCTTAAAGTCGCTCTCCTTAGAGCACATTACCGCATGACATTGCTGTGTCAGTTGGAACCTTGTTATTCCAAGGAGTCGAACTGCCAAATCGAAACATGAGACCAAAAAAGCCACGACAGCGTCAGCACCTCCTCCTACATTCACCACCTACAACGGTGAATCTTTGATAAAATTCACACACACAACATCGGCAGAAGTTACAAAATTGTGTCTAGTTCTCTAAATAAACAATGTGGATTAGACCCGATTCCAACGTGGCTCCTCAAAAAATGTCTTAAACATGTTGTGCCCTTCCTAGTGTTCCTCTACAATAAAATTTTCGACTTAGGCGAGGTGCCACTACGGCTCAAAGAGGCTCTTGTTTCACCGATTCTAAAAAAGCCACAACTAGATGCTGAAGATTTGAGTAATTGTCGCCCCGTGTCAAATCTTCCATTTATTTCAAAAGTCCTTGAAAAAATTGTGATCAGGCCGATTACCGCCCATCTGGCGAAAAATGAACTGCTTTCAAAATACCAGTCAGCGTATAGGAAGCACCATTCTACAGAGACTGGATTATTTTACGTGTTGTCAGATTTGATGCTTGCAAACGAGTCAGGTAAGCTAGCTTTGCTATCATTATTAGATTTGAGTGCAGCATTTGACACCATCGATCATAATATATTGATCGACAGACTGGAAAAGACTTTTGGACTGGGTGGCGAAATCATTCAGTGGATTAAATCCTACCTCTGTGGCCGAACCCAATCTGTACAAGCGAGTGGTAAAAACTCTCCCTTTGTAACCCTTACTTCTGGAGTCCCCCAGGGTTCAGTGCTGGTACCCCTACTTTTTATTTTGTTCATCAACGATGTTACCAAAATAATAGAAACATTCGGACTTCTTTCCCATTGCTATGCTGACGATCAGCAAATCTACTTTTATTATGCACCGAATGAGAAAGACAAATTAAAGGAAATTACTGTCAAATGCATTGCCGCCATTACAAAATGGATGTCTTCGAACAAATTAAGATTAAATCCATCCAAAACAGAATTTCTTTGGACAGCAACAAAAAAGCGCCAATCAATGTTAGATAAATCTCCTCTCACTACTTCGGGTTGTAACATCATCCCTAAAACAGGCGTTAAACTTCTAGGTGTGCATCTAGATGCAGATCTATCACTCAAATCCCAGATTAACAAGACAGTAAGTGCAGGTTTCTTTCACCTGCGCCAAATCAAATCAATACGGAGAAATGTTCCAGCTAATGGCGCAAAGATGCTGGTAAATTCGTACGTTGTTTCTCGACTTGATTACTGCAACGGCATATACGCAAGTCTCCCCAAAATATATACTGACAGACTTCAGTCAGTTTTCAATGCTGCAGCAAGGCTGATAATCAGCGTTTCCAAATACTCCCACATATCTCAACATCTGCGGAACCTTCATTGGCCTTAAGTGTCCTGAGAGGATCCAGTTTAAACTATGCTGGATGGTCTTTAAGGCGATACACGACATGGCACCACCCTACTTGGCGGAACTATGCACTCCAAACGATGTCAACACTAGGCAATCACCTCTTCGATCAGCGTCTTCAACGGCCATAGGAAGACTCTCAGTACCTAAACGCAATCCCAATACCAATTTCGGAGACCGAGCTTTTGCGGTGGCAGGCCCAACAGCTTGGAACAAACTCCCTTCATATTTGAGAAAAATCGACAGCTCTCCTGAATTCAGAACAAAACTAAAGACTCATCTTTTTAAATTATCGTTTCCAGAATAACGAACCCATTGGTCTAATGGTGTTTTCGATTACTCAGTCCAAGAGAATTACTTATATTCCCATTTACCTTCTACCGCCCAGACTACCTTCTTTAATTTCAAAAAAATTATTACACTTTTGTGTGCTTTACCACTGACAGCACGAGCAATTATCATACATGTATTTATATTATTATAAATAGGTATGTTAGTTGTAAGATTCTAGTTTTAAGCCATAGTTGTACGTCATTTTGCAGCATTGTATACACAATATGCACTTGGTCATAGATATGTATTAGGTACTAGGTTTATATATGTGTTAGGTTTTTATTCTAGTTATGCCTACTAAGTTTAAATTGTCACTAGCTATAACTTTTAGTTGGTAAGTGACTACCTATAAGCCATAGATGTAAGTCACTAATTATAAGTCTCAGTAGTTAGTCCCTAGCCATAAGTCTTACTTTTAAGCCATTAGTAATAAAGTTTATCTGTCAGGTGTTGGTTGTATATGTTATTTAATTAATTGTAAAGCGCCCTTGAGGTGATTTTCTCACGAAAACGGCGCTATAAAAGTAATCCAATTATTATTATTATTATAAAAAGAGACAGAAAAAAATAACGGTTTCAGCTGGGATTCGAACCCGGGACCTCATGGTCTATCTAGGACCTGCGCTCTATACCAACTGAGCTACGACTAACCCAATCTATTCTGTCATTTTTATCAGTATCATACTTCGACTTATAATATTAGTATATCCGAGAAACTGTCGACGATTACAAATAAATTCCGGTATTATTTTGTAGTTATAAAAAGGTAGCGGCCAGAAAAAATATGAGAATTGATTGAGCTCAGTTAGCATAGACCGCAGGTTCCGGATAGACCATGAGGTCATGGGTTCGAATCCCAGCTGCTACCGTTATATTTTTTTTTCGTGTCTTTTCGGTATCGTTTTTCAATTTGGGAGTTTTTAACATTATCTTCAAAGATTAAAAAAAATAATATGTATATACATTTTTTTTTGACCGGTCAGTGGCTGAGTTGGCATCGCGTTTGGGTCTCACCCAGACGTCGTGAGTTCAATTTCTCTGATGGCTAAGTCCTCCATTACGACAAAAGCAACATCTTCCGATTACTGCGATGTTAGTAGGAAATTTTAAAATATTGTCAGGTTATTCGTAACCAGGGAATATTTGTCTTCTTTAAAAAAAAACAAATATGTACATATATGTACTTGTTTCAAAATCAATAGTTCCCTCATCAGGATACAAACTGTATTTAACAAATATTATTTGAAAGCTACATATCTCATGATGGAAATGATCTTTTGCGTTGAAAGTCTTTGCGTTACCCAAGGTACTCCGAGTTGAAAATTCTGTGTATTTTTAATGACACCGGAGTTTACCGTTTGGATTGTTTTCACTGCTTTGTACACTCGTATAAAATTCCTTCTTTTAATGAAGAGAGTAATACACGGCTTTCTTAAAACCCAACCTTGCGTGTTTTTTGTCGATGTTCTTCCCTTTTATTTCTTCTCTTGGAATTCGACGAGTGTTTTTTTAAAGGATAATAATAAAAGGTTGTATTTTTATAAGAATTGATTTAGCGAAGGTTTGTCCAATTGGTTTATTGCTATCATTTGTCATTTCAATAAAAACATACCGATATTTATTCTTTTAACCGAATATCTCATCTTACATACTTTGAGAGAGAAAAGTTTGGTTGCGCAGAAACTCGTAAAATTATTTACAAATTAGACAAAGCTCTTAGACAAATTGTGTTCCTATTTTGTTTGTCTTAGAGCTTTGTTATTACCGAAAATGATAATATAACTTAGTTAATTTCTGACTCTGAAATTTAAAGCAGTACTAAGTTTTGTTCGTATTTATTGCTGTTAAACTTTTACTATATTTATTTTTTCGACCTCACACTAACTATCTTAAATAATATAATTTAT